>JAVFBY010192885.1:0-11085 GCA_034781015.1 Tonicella lineata | reverse complement strand
TATATGTTATGAAACCTTTGATTACATCATAAAACCCAACAAATAAATTGTTAGAATATAAGTATGTGGGACTAAGAGGATCCCACATGACAGGGTTTTGAGGTAAAACTTCTCTCTTGAGAATAAAAAAGATCATCCCTGCCAAGTGGCATACAAGGTTGGGATGATTTCATTTTTCCTTGTCAAGAGTGGATTTTTTTTTATCCGAAAATCATGTACATGTATGTATTTATATAAATCACACAAGTAACTTGTTGTAATTACTAGAAAACAAACATGAGTTTTGCTGACAGTCCTATTACATGAAAGGCATTGAAAACTGAAAAATGTATCTGAAGCCACAAGGAAATAAACTCACAAAATGGCAACATTTTTTAATGACATGAATCACTTTATACTCATCCTACATATGTCAGAATGTGGAATGAAGTTTTCAACTCCTTGTTCTCACACAGGTTTGGTTGAGTATTATATGGAAACACATACTATCCAAGGCATAATATTGCATTGAGTATGATGTAAACACCAACATGACCAACTAGCTTAAATAACGATAATGAATGTATCGCTCCGGTTTAAGCTGACCAGTTGACCTGCTTTCATTAGTTATACAGTACAGGGCAGAACTAACTTTACATCTAAATTGCGATTAAATATGACCCAGAGCTAATTGATAGGCGCGGCTGCGTTTTTTTCTGGCGCGTGTATTATAATAGAAGGTGCAACTAGGCGATTTTCAAGCGGGCCCAATTTAAAAGCGATGGACATCTTTTAAAGCGCGCCAAAAATCTGTTCAAGCGTGTGGTAGTATTTTCAGGTGCGTCCGAGAGATTGTTCACCGCACTTTGATGGCAGTTTTCTGGCGCACCTATTTTTTGTTTTGTTGCTCCTTATTTATGTTCCGACACGCGTATTTTTTATTTCACCGCACATATCTTTTGTTCTGATGCGCCGTAATTTAAAAACGGGGTATTTAAATTTAGACTAGGCGCAACTGTCATATCTCTTAAACATGCTATGGACTAGGCGCCGATGAGCGCGATTTTGTTAAAATAGTAGGCACGCTTTTCTTTTTTGTTCCAGGCGCATTCTATGTAAAGTTAGTTCTGCCCTGTACTGTATGAGAGAATGATAGGAGGTGGATTTCCCGAGGATCTACGAAGTAGAGAATCTGTCGTCATATAAGCAAAACCCTTGAGTATGACACTAAACACTAATCATACAAAACAAACAAACAGATAGTGAAGTGTATCTTACTAAACTATGAAAATGAATTATAAAGAATTAATGTTATTTTTGTTTGCCAGTTTGAAGGATATTCAGAGTGTTTATGTAGACACAACATTCTGTATACCTGAGGCCTTCCACATTCCCAGCAGAGCCGACTGTGTAGAAGCTCTCTATAGTTTGGTACAAGAATGGCTAGCTGAGAATCCAAACAATGTCGTCCACATTTCATCTAAAACCTCATATGGCCATGAACACCTACTGAAAGGGGTGGCTGACAGACTGGGTATAAAGGTACACAGTCACAAAACCATCAACCATTTAAAGTATTTATAGTTTCTATTAGCTATACTCCTGCCATATTATAAAGTCGTTTTTATACAGTATGAGGTTGTCAGCCCATTCGTGCCTCCGCTGTTTGGTTTCCTATCCATAATACATCAATGCTATCTATGTTTAAGTGTAAAACAATTATATCTCAAGTGTGTGTGTGTGTGGGCATGGTGGAGGGGGATATTTAGCTTAAATCATTCATATTTATCGAACCTAGAGCCGGGGACTCAAGAATGGCTTGACCATAATATGGTGAAGGCCTACAATTACAAATGCTTCAGTTTTGGTGTTTCCAATCCACGACGCCCTAATGCTTTGAATATTTAGCCTGAAACTTTTGGCATATAAATTTTAAAACCATAATTCTTAAAGTGGGATTGTTCTTTTCTGTTATTCAGGTACATGTTTTGCCTCAAAAGTTCCAGTTATATGAACAGATATCTGAATTAAGAGATGTATTTACACCAGATCCAAGTCAGACACGCTTTCATGCATGTTGGTGGGCGGTGAGTATTTGTGTTTGTTTTTACTGCACTGTGCTATATAATTATATAGTGCTATAGAATTATGTTATGTCATTAGAGAAAACCTTAAAGACAGCTTTGTTTGTATGATTTTTTTAACCATAATTCCAGCAGACTGAGAAAATCGTAGAGTGTTTTTTTTTTTACTAGGTTTCCTCTAGGTTCCCACCCCGAATCATTGGCAATGCAAAGTCATCATATCACTCATTTAAACTTGTTTAGTGTCACTATGAGCTTACTTAAGTTGGGGGTAAAAACAGCTGCACTGTGGCCAGCAAACACTTTAACTAATTGTTTCTTTGTTCGCTGGTCAAACTTTTTGCTTACAAATGATTTTCTCGAAAAACTGCAAAATTAAATACCACACGAACAAAACGGCATTAACAGTATTTAACATTATTAAGAGAGAAATGTTGCATTTTTTATCAATAGAACTCAATGGTGGATAACCCCCCAATCAATCAATTCATCAATACTTTGACATACACATCACAAAACATAAAGCAAACAGACAAATAAAAAAAAAAAGCAATGAATCAATCAACTGACAAGCACAGCACAAAACACCAATCAGCACAAACACGTATTGACACTATAACACAATACACTTCTAATCAGCTGTGTTTTGATTGTCAAGGCTGATCGTCAAAAAGGCTCTCGTTTACCCTGTGGCCATATTGCCCCCGGAGATGTGGAGGTGAAAGTGATGACAGTCCGACCCTCTACTATGTGGTTCACCCAGGGGGTTCAAATCAAGGAAATTTATGTTAAAACTGGCTACCTTCACAGAGTCTGTTACTCCTTCCATTCCTCGTTTGCAGAAGTTAGAGATCTTGTCACTTATCTGAAGCCTCGACGAGTCTTCCCTAATGTGATGCCAGTTAACTACACAATGGAGCAGGTATTTAACATCCCATTATCCCAAAGACATTTTATTTATGCATTGCTGTGCACTCTACAACATAATGAAGGTTTAGTTAGTGGATTTTTTTTTAGTTCCATCGTTTGTTCACATCTAAGTACATTTTTTACAAATATAACATTCATAGGCCTATTGATGATCATAAACGACCATGAGGAGAGATATATGAGGATGATGGTTTGTCCAATAAACCAAAAGGTTGAATCAAAATCAACTTTGTTTCTTTTTTTGGAGTTGTAAATACTTTGCTTTACTATGTAAAATTTCTCAGTGATGGTCACAATATTGTTTTTATTTGTGAACTGAAAAGTCTGGCCCCTTGGGTCTAATTAGCCAGTCAGTTTATTTTTTGTTGTTGTTTAAAGCCCTCTTTTCATTCTAGTCTTCATGTTCTACGAACTATTGTGCTACCCTTTAGGGTATCCATATTAGACAGCCTCTAATAATGTGGGGTAGCTGAGAGCTTCCTGATGCCCTGATGCTCACAGAGCTGACAGGCATCAGGAGGCCGATTTGTTTGAAGTCTCGTCCTTTCGTTGTCCTGTCTTTGAAGTTTGCTGGTATCGTCAGAGGTGGTTTTCTCCATTTATTGGAAATCAGTCATATAGGTGAAATACCCCTAAGCCAGCATTAAACACCAAGCACTCATCAATCAATCTACTTTTAAAATTAGCACCTCTTTCATAAGAGTGGACTTTATTCTATCTGTTAGTATGACAATAAACTTGAAAGAAAAACAAACAATTTACAAAATAAAATGTTTTAGGAAAAACAAAACCCCTGACATCCTCCTAAAATACTATTTATTTTACTCCTTTATAATTAAATAAGGACTCTCGCTATTGTCATTCAGGCTGTAGGATATCCTCTCTAAGCAAACAAAGCATTAATTTAAAATAAAACCAATGAAGCATAACAAAAAACCCCCAAAATTGTTTAAAACAGCAGAGACACTATTTATAACAAAAGTTCTTTCATCCAATTGATCACATGTAAAGTATGCAAAGTTCCTGCATACATTGTATGTACCATTTGAACACTACGCTTTTAAAATTTCAGGTTCAAGTGTACCTGAATCAGTTTTTGAAACTCGGACACAAAGAACATGTGATGACAAGGGAGTTGTCACCAATCAAGCCATTGGGTATACTGAGAAAGATGAAACGAAATCTACCAAACAAAGGTGGGTTCGATAGCTTGAGATTTATAATTGATAATATGAAGTATTAGGTCAATTTAAAGTCTGTATGGAAAGGTTGTCCAATATGATTCATTTGCAAATTGGCGAGGATTTTTTAAAAAAGAATGTACAGTTCATTTAAAAAGATGTTGAAGACTCCTGGAGGTTAGCATACTATTGAGATCACTGTAAAGCACTTCTCTATTAAGTGGGTTGTGAATATAACCTGTCTGAGTATTTTAGAAACAGATAGTTCATCGTTGACAGAAAAATCAAGGTTTCAGACAGATTTGGAACTAATATTGCATGTTTGACATTGTTTTTGTTTCATGGAAAAAAATCCTCCACTGTTTGATGAAGTTAAAAATTACATACCATGTATAAAACTTCAATCAAGCAGAACAAAAAGTGTAGTGATTTAGTCACAAGTCTTCACCATCTTAAGAAATTCTTTACTACATGTATTGTTTATCTTTGCAGGATCTTTGAGTGACTCTGAAGAATTATATTTTGGAGATTCAGTCACTCCAAAGAAAAGACGCAGGAGAGCATCATCTGGCTCACTACCATCAACACCAGGCTCTGGAGTCAAATTCAACGTGAAATATCCTAAATTTTCTGTTGATGTTTCACCAGTTGAGGGTCAAAACTCTCAGAGGTCAGTGTCAAAGAGTAGTGATGGAGATATATCAGACTCGCAATCCTCATACACCCGAAGTCACCATAGCGATAGTGAATTAGATTTGACTGCAGGTGGGGATTCCATTGACAATGAGTGTAATCCTGGGTCAGTGGCTCCTGAGGGACCCCAGTCTCTGACGTACATGAGTGGGGATGAGGAAGATGATGATTACCTAGAGTATGTCAGTCAAAACCATCTTTTAAAGTTGGAAAGCTCATGTGAAGGTGAACAATGCGAAAATTTGACAGATCATCCAAGTTATCGTGAGGAAGAGTTATCGTCACTTGAAAACAAAGATTCATGTCCAGAACAATCTGAGGCAAGGTCACTAAAGGGTGAGGTCCAGCAAAAGGGCACTGCTACCCCAATTAAGTCAATCGTTGACCTGAATAAACCAAAAACAGGAGTCAAGGTGGATCCAAGTGAAAAGCAAGAATTTAGTGATGAGGATTTTAATGAGGACGACTTACTTAAAGGAGATTTTTCTGATGATTATGATGATCCAGAATTTGAGAACTTGGAAGAGAAAGGCTGTGAAAAGAAAGCCAACACGCAAGGTAGGGAAAATTTTGAAACGCAACAATTTGAACTGAAGTTAGACAGTTCAGTTGACTTCGAAGCTGATAAAACTTCCAGCCACAAGATTTCTTCTAGTCAAAAGTGTATTGAGAGTGATAGTTACGAAGATGAACTGTTGCTAGAAATAGAAAATTCAGTTAAAGGAGATGAAAATTTGGACAAAAGTCCTGAATGTTCTCAAGATGAAAATGAGGATAAACTAGTGCTTCAAATGGACAGCTCAGGTGAGGCAAAAACTGAAGACACTTGCAGTGCTAGAGATGAAACTACTGATATTGCTTCAAAATCAAATATTGAGGTTTCAAATGATAATACAAAAGGTATTGAAATCACAGACAATTCAATAAAAAAGGCCGGCATGCTTAACTCTGAAGAAAAAGAGGGAAATGTTGTAGGAGATCAAATTTCCTATGAAGAAGACAAACTTTTGGGAGATGATCTAGATCAAACAAAACCCTTAAAACAAACTACAAAAGATACCAAAGATGATGATAATGTACATGCTACATCTTCTGAAACTGGAGTTGCTTTGGAAAGTCATGATTCTGACGAACTTTTTGAAGATGATTTCAATCTAGGTGAAGAAGATGAGTTTTCACCAAAAGAACCTGTCAAAGCTAAAAATGTTGCTGAAGAAAGTAAAAGTGTTGGCAAATCATATGACCAATTATTTGAAGAAAAGAAGGAAACGAGTGATCCTGATGAAATGTCTAAACTACTAGGTTCAAGCGACAAATGTAAGTCAGATGACACATCCAAAGATCTTGAAGGCAGCGATACATCAACAAGTTTAAAAACAAATGAATATTCTAGTCAGTCATTTTTCAATGATAAGGTTAAGCTTCTTGAAGAAGATAGGGGTCCAGGCAGTGAGCCTTTGACCAGTGAAAACATAAACATTGAAGAAACCAGAAGCTTGAATTCTGATAAAAATAGTCAACACTCTGATAATAGTCAGCGTGTGGAACAAGCAGACTTTACAAAGACCAAGGCAGTGCCTAAGGACAATAAAACTTCCAGCTCTGGTTATGATAAGACTAGTAATCCGGATTTGAATAATACTGCCTCATTAGATGAACCATTTGGAAGCATGGGAATTATTGCTGTTCGTTCTTTGGCTAATGTTTCTTCTCAATGTGTTAATAATAAAAATGAGAGTGAAAGGTTTGTTCCCGCAGAAGGAAGCTTGTCCCGGCCTGTGCAATGTACTCCAGAAAAGAATGATTCTGTTCAGATTTCTGATGATAGTGATGAGACATTACCACCTCCCCTAAGGGATGAGGCTCCCAAAGAACCAAAAGATGAAGACAGTGATAGTGATATTGAAATTCTCTACAGTTACAGTAACCCTCGTACACCACCAGAAATCACCATATCTGATGAATCCCCTGATAAAGATGAGAAAAGCCAAAATTCTGAAATACCACCTGCAAAACGATCTGCCAACCAGCCGCCAGACACAGAACCCAAACCGAAATACCCTAGGATAAGAAAAGAGTTCATTATAAAAGCTAAAGAAATAAAAATTTCTCCCTTCATCAAGGAGTTGGCATCTCCCAAAAAAGTGATAGTAATTGATCTGACTTTAGATGATAGTGACGGTGACATTGCCAATAGCCAGGAGTCTATGTCTCCAGATTCGATTAGTGCTGATGACAACTTAGTGTCTCTTAGTCCTGTCAGCCTTGAGGATTGTTTAATGTCTTCAAATTCTGTAGTTGATGAAGATAACTCATTGTCTTCAAATTCTGTTAATGCTAAGGATAATTTAGAATCATCAGAGTCTGTTGGTGCAGAGAATAAAGTCGTGTCTGTAAATCCAGTTGGTGATAAGGATAGCTTGGAATCTTCAAAAAATGAGTCTTCAGAACATGTTGGTGATGAGGGTACATTAAAGTCTTCAATTCCTATTAGTGTTGAAGATATCTCTGTGTCTTCACATTCTGTTGGTGCTGAGGATAATTTAGAATCTTCAGATTCTGTTGGTGTCCAGAATAAGGTAGAGTCAGAAAATCATGTTGCTGATGAAGTTAAGTTAGATTTTTCAAATGTGGTTGATGTTAAGAATAAGTTAGAGTCTGCAAACTCTGTTGGATATGAGGGTAGCTTAGATTCTTCAAACCCAGAAGGTTTTGAAGATAACCTGGTGTCCGCGTGTCTTGTTGGTGATGCAGATAACATAGAGCTTGCAACTAATGTTAGTGTTGAAGATGAGGTATTGGCTTCAAATCCTACTCGGGTTAAGGATAAGTTAGAATCTTCAGTTGATGCTGGTGTGAAGAATGTCATATTGTCTACAAAGACAGTTGGCAATGATGACAACTTAGAGTCTTCTAATGTAAACTTAAAGATTTCAAACCCTCTTGTTGATGAGGACAGTTTAAAGACAGCAAATCCAATTGATGTTCAGGACAAATTAAATCTGCCAATTAATCCTGGATTTGAGGATAAGTCAGAGTCTTCTAATCTGTCTGATGTTGAGGAAAGCTTGGTATCTTCAAATCCTGAGGGTGATGCGATTGAAGACGAAGATAAGTTACTTGCATTAAGTCCTACTGGTGTTGAGAATAAGTTAATGCCTTCGAATCCTGATGGTGATAAGGATAATATGGTTTCTTCAAATTCTGTTAGTTTTGATGATAAGTGATTGGCATCTAATCCTTTTGATGATAAGTTAACGAGCTCAGATATTTTGAAGGCTGATGATAGTTTAGTGTCTGCAAGTCTGCCCAAAACTTGATGTTGTCAAGCCCTGTTGGTTCAGCTGTAATTAATTGACATCTAGTGGCGACAGAATTATAGACTAACTATTTTGTATCTTTAAGACTTATTCTTGGCTTCAAAGAGCCCATGTAGTTAGGTTCCCAGTCAGTTTAGCTGCCTTTCAAAGGTTGATAACGGTCATACAAGTTCTCAGTTTGATAACATGATTCCAGCATGAGGTCGTATATGTGAAATACTACTAAGCACGGCAATCACCACCAAGCAGTCAATTAAAACACATGTTATTGCTTATATTCATAACATCACCTGTAAATAGAAACATCATAACACCCAAGCGAGTAGTTTGCACAATGACCTTTGATCACGGTTTGTGTCCATACTTTCTCAAACTGGCGAAATCATAAAACTGCAGCTATATACTGTGTACATAACAGTCCTAGGAGTCCAATTGGGTGAGTCCCTAATGTGGCCTGTGCTGATTTTAAGCAATTTGGTGATCACCTACCACCAACTTAATATTCTCATTTTGCACCTTCCAATAGCTTTGGTTGAAGTGTATATTTAAATATGTGACAGGAGATAGCCTACTGCTAGAAAAATGTAGGAAACTATCCAAATAAAGACTAAACACTATTTAACCTAAACAAGGCTTTATGGATAACTACCCTTTATGTGATCACTAAGTGGAGTTACATCATTTCTATTACCTAGAAGTATGAAACGAGCCATTGACACACGTCAACAGCAATGATGTTTTTCAGAGCCGTTATACGTTTCATTAGACGAGGACGCCTGAATTTCGTTAGTTTTGTCCAGTTTCTGTTTGTTATAATCGATTGACGAATGGGTCGACATGAAATTCGCACAAACCTTATGCTGTTGCTCGTTTTCTACTATGGGCAGCCTTTTCAATTTTATATCGAACATCTTTCCCGTTGCAAGCTCCTTTATTTCGTAAACATATGTATTATGAATTACACCAGAAGTCTGTTAACCCGAAGTATGAAACGAGCCATTCATGCACATCAACGGCAATGTGTTTTTCAAAGCCATTATACATTTCATATGACGTAGATGCGCATCATCTGAGTTTTATCTCATTTCATGCAGTTTCTTATTGGCTGAATCGCCTGACTATTATGGGATATAAATCTAATATTTGCTTGGCACATGTGGGTTAGAGATTACTCATGATTTCACATAAAGTCGTCTGAGTAAACACTATTTCCCGCTAGAGGACACTTCGTCATCAATTTGTGCTGACATGAGATTCAATGTCGTTGATGTGTGTAAATGACTCGTTTCATACTTCGGGTTAATAGACTTCTGATTTGTTTGTGAGCTATAAAGTTTGTGTAAAGGAGTAATGTGTACTTGCCCTGTTATGTCTATCAAATTTGCCAATTACTTGCCAAAGTAATATCTACATTTACCGAAACTTCTTTTAGCTTTATGCTATATGGAGATGTTGGACCATTCGTTATCACCTCATTGTTTCTAATCTTTATTATCAATCATGTGGATATATACAGTGTGTTATTGTCTATATTTTCAAAGATAAATCACAGCTACAAAGGGATATAAATTAATTAAGAACATTTTTACTGTTCAGCTCAAAGATCATTTAAACAAGTTTTGGGGGCAAAAGTTAAGCCTGGCCCCGGGCATCACCAAGCCCCTGTGCGCCTTTGGCCATTGTCATTTTCTGTATATACAATCATGTTATCAATATGCCTGTCATTATATGTGTCAAACTGGACATCTGTATTTAAACCAACATCTATAAACGATATCAGTTATGCTTACATGTGTATAAGGAAAAAGAGTTCTATATTAACATGTAAATAGACGTTATTGTGTTTTGCTCGGTTTTGTTTTTGAAAATCTACAGTTGTGTAAATAATAAGCATAGGTTCACATTGACGCTGATAATTGTGTTAATTAAATAGATTTGACAGTTTTGAAAAGAAGACTTGGATTGACTGCCGGGTTGAATTCATACTTTTTAAATCTCATTTTGTAAAGATTACATGCCTACCATCATTTTTTTTAGTATAGTTCAAGTGTGTATAATACTATGTATTTAATATATATTAAAGTGCCTGTGTTGACTGTGTTGCTCATTCGATACAGTGTTTGGCAAAAAACCCCAAGGTACTCGGGTTCAGATACCCGTACAGGCACTCTGCATTTATAAACATGTATTACTCTTAATATGTATAAAATATTTCATTTACGTGTTGTTCTTTATTTTGGTATTAACGTTGACTTGATTTTGATAATGCTGGTCAGCTGTATTGGAATAAAAAGCTATTTAAGACCAAAAGAAAGTCTGGAACCATTAGTAACAGAGTAGGCATTTTTGTATACCCAAAGGCGGGTATTTCATCTTTTACTTTAACGGTTCCAAGAGACGGAATATCATATGTTTTATCCAAAACTATTAAAACTTAGTTTGCTTGAATAATCAGGATTAACTATGTGTATAATTATATTAATTCGCTTAATTATTGTTGCTGGTTGAATTTTTTGAAATGGTACACTTGCAAGAAACTTAAGTTAAGCAAGAAAAAATATATATACGAAAAAGTAGGTGTCTATTACATTACATCTTAGATATAAGTTACGGAGTTTTATGAAAGTGTATTTTTTCGTTAGTAGGAAGATGCAAAAAACAGACTTACTGAGTTTCTTGCAAGTGTACTGCTACCTGGACCATTTAGGAAATAAAGGCATGACAAAAGCCTGGGTTTTTTTGTGGGCACATTTTTCTTTGATTATATACAGTATTATAATATTTTTTATTTTAAACTTAGTGGTAAGTTCATATATCAAATTGTTACAGCTATTGTTTAAGTTTGGATTGCTGGTTATTGCTTGCAATTTAATCTTAATGATTTATGTTATAATTCAT
>JAVFBY010192663.1:0-11085 GCA_034781015.1 Tonicella lineata | reverse complement strand
TATTTCTTTTTCAAACTTTTGGCATTATCAAGATTACGAAAAGAAGATTTCAGAAAAGTCAAAATTTTCCTCCTGAGGCAGCAGAGTCCTTAACATCTTTGATATAATTTTTGTGTCATGTTTAAAGTGACCCTTAGGCCTAAACAGTATATTTTTTTCGTTATTTAGGGATACCACTTTCGTAGTTTCTAGATCAGATTCTAGTTCAGAAAATTTTGCAGACTGAGCCCTTGTCGGGGAAAGCGAACCCACGACCCACAGAGGCAGGCACCAAATTGCCAGCAGTAATTGTCGGCCACTAAGGCATCTGGCCATGCCTTCAGGATTAGTATTTTCTAAATACTGAAAATACTATTCTTCATCTACATGTTTTACATATATGGTGCACATTTTAAATAATATCACAAATTTGTGTGGAATTGGACGATTACAGTTTGTAATTGGCAAGCTGCAAAAAATAAAAGAATAGTTTTTTAAAAATTTACATATTTAAATGTTTCTTGGCTTACATGCTCTGTCTTGAATACTCATATGTTATACATTATGCAAATACTGACCATGATACTACAAGCCTTAAAATTTCAGATTGGATCGGCAACATTTTTTTTCGGTTCCTTGTTTTCTATTGATGGGAAACTCTGGGAAACAGAATTTGGTTCTGTGTAAAATCTGTATCATTGCAGTCCTGATAATGGTAAACGGAATTTCCGTGCAGTGTTTTTCTTTTAACGGTAACGACACGCTACCTGAAACGATTGGTTCCATGAAATTCTTAGACTTAGTACTACTTACCTTTGCAAAGTTGATTTTACTGATCAGCTTTTAAACAAGTACAACAAAAGTACTGGAAATTTCAGTTAATTTTGATGTATTTAAAAAAAAAAGTGGTCAAACAGAACTTTTTTCTTGTCATTATAAGGAAAATGCAATTCAGTATGTTTAATACAATAAATAAATGAATTAAATAAACATTACATATGTTTTCAGCTGCACGTTCTGGCAATGAGTTAATGGACTTTATGAAAAGAAACGAAATCAAACCCTTCAAGAACTTTCTCGTTCCTATGGCACAGGTTTGTTTCTTCTGGAGCATTATTCAATCTTGTAATTATAAAACATTAGATTGGTCTGCAGGGCTCACTTTCACAAAGCCTACTTAAGCTAAGGTGACCGTAACTGTCATGGCAACATAATGCCTTAAGTACTTGCCGTCATGGTAATTAAAAACGGGCGCACACTTATGCCACTCAGTCTCTTGCGTCAGACTCGGCCCAACTTTATCGTGATCAATTCTCTACATACCTACACGATTCTGTTGGCAATCAGCCATGTGTCTTTATATTTTCCATGGGTTCTAACTAAATACTGCATGATCATCAGATGAGAGAAGATCACGTGCTAACAATAGGTTTATTCATTTGTCATAACGTCACAATTCCAGCCGTTTCAGTCTGATGTTGCTCGCACACCTTCGCGGCAGCAGCATACAGCTCTTGACTGAATCCCATCAAATCAAACCACTTTGATAACTCCCAACTCAATGGCTTGTTGCAGAATTGGGAAGTTTTGGTCACAACACACGCAGCTGTCAACAGCCGTCTCAATTGCAAGTGACTCAATCGTGTAGGTGTGCACCAGCCTTAAGATTGACTTTTGGCTAAGATCGCAATGTGCCTGGCAGTCTAGTTGTAGTTTATCCCTGTCATGTAGTTTATGAAAGGCAGGAGTTTCCTGTAGCTCTTAAGTCATGTAAGTGGTATTGTGCTACATGAAGTTGATTTGTTTAAGGTGACTTCCACTGTAAAACACACTCTCACTACACCATGTTATAAATTGATTTCAGGATGGAATACCCCTTCGAGGATCAAAATTGTTCATTTTTTTTAATTTGTTAACTAGAAGATTCTTTCATGTGTCTTGCATTTTGTGAAACAGTTATATAAAAATTCCGTTTGGAAGTCATTTAATTTTAAGTTTGAAAATTTTGATTCAGTTGTTTGCGAGTGTACAGCTGGATGGGTTTTGCCCCATTTGTAGCTCTTCATTTTTTGTCGACATTTAATTTTTTAACTCCATTTTCTGGAAAACCCTTTGAGGTTCACCCATGAAATTCAGCATGCTTAGTATTGACATAATACCTAATAAACAGGATCTCAGATTTGATAAATTCGACTAAGTGTTTAATTATTCTTTTTTTTATGCAGTAAATATCTGAGATACCAATTACTAGATTATTATATCAATAATAAGCATGCAGAATTACACGGGTGTAGTTCAAAGAGTTTTCGACAAAACAGAATTAAAATTTTTAATTTCGACACAAAATGAAGTCCTAGAAATCGGGCGAAACATATCCCACCTTCAAGCTTAGTACTGAATAAAAAAATTCAACTTAAAAACTTAAAATTAAAGGTTTTCTAACTGGATTTTTTCAATAATGTTTAACAAAATGCAGAACACAAATAAAAAAAATGTTCTAATAAACAAATAATACAAAAAAGTTTTGACCCTCCGGATACATTGTGTCCTTAACATACAACAAATAAGTTTGACAGGTTTAAACTTTAATTATTATATATGATTGATATATTGATGTTTTACGCCACTTTCAGCGGTATTTCTGCTGCGCTGTAGGGTGAATTTTTATATATATATATCACGTCTACATCTTACAGGTTTTTATCGCCTATAGCTATTTTAATCTAAAGCATCCAAGGCTGTACGTCACAAAAGATAACTCAATTAAACTGAAATGAACAGACAAAGTGTTAACAATTTTAAATACATGTAGCATAAAAATATTTTCATTTTACTTAACAAGACAGTACAGAAACTGTAAAAAAATGAGCCATGAGATACCCACCCTCTTTTGCAATAATCCTTAATTTAAAGTTTGTTTTAAAAATGTTTATTTTAATCTGACCGCCCTTCTAGGACAATATTGTTGACTTAAGTATGAGGTTGAACCCTACAGGGTCCCTCGATATTCATATGATCCATCGATATGGATATCTAGCTCTATTCCCTCCAAGGCACCTCTAAAGCTAGTGACCTGAGGCTGACAAACCTTTGGATCAGAAGGTTTCTTACTGTTTGTTTCTTTGTTTGGTTTAGGGTTACTATTTGTGTCCTTGGTTGATTTTGAGTCACTGTTTGTTTCTATATTTGGTTTTGTGCCAAAAATAAAGTTTTGCTAAGTGGTGCTGGGCTTTTGGTTTGAGTGGAGGTGGCGTTTTTTTTATGGAGTTCTCACCAACAGGAAAAGGGCAGTCATCTCCAAGAGGCCACGTAAGTAGAATCTGTGTACACACATACACAGACACTTTCCGCGTAACCTTGGCATATTTTGGAAATGATATATGAGTCTCAGAGACAAATGCACGGCGCCGATAAGTAACATTTTTGCAGTTCATTATTTGTTATAGTTCCCTTTAATAATTTGGGGCAGTCTTTGGAGGAGGTCATGTGGGCCTCGTTACAAGTTACAGCATTTCAAAGGCCTGTTGCATTTGAAACCTCCATGGTCTGTTCCAGAGCCACCTCTACACTGAGCCTTACCATGTGCACACTTTGGACATTGGAAACACCTTGTTAGTTTGTGGATGAAGGTATCGACCTTAATTCTGTGAGGACCAATGAAGATGTTGTCTGGAATTTCAACTGAATTAAATATTAACAAGTATGTATTGAGTTTGATAATTTACCATATTTCTCTGTTGTAAATCTGTTAACATTAGCGTGATACAGCAAGAGCTTTTATCATGGAGATATGAAAATGAGACCGGTCGGCACGCCCTCTTTAAGTTTAGTTCGATTTTTAGCATGTTTTCTCTTTGCTCGTAGAAAGAGGTCTCATCATTGATACTGACAACTGGTTCAGATGGCCCCTGTCAGCTCAACGAAGCGTCGATGAAAAGGTGACATGTTGGTCGAGATAGATATAAAGCGCCTCTTGTCATAACATTTATCGGGGATAGCAGCCTGATTAAAATCAGGTCTACATTAGCTCCCCGTTATTTTATTGTCTCGATGAAGGTCTGAGGACAACCCTCCCCCCGCCCCAAAAAAAAAAAAAAAAATGATGTCCATTGGTCGACCAATCAGAGGGCCGCCTACCAACCCAAGGTAGGTGAATAGGGGATTGCCCTGGGACTACCCTATAGCTTAAAAGCGTCTATGTTTACCACAGCTTCTGTTTTTCATTGGACAATTTAAACGGTCACCTTTCTTGAACCCCTCACTAGTTGACGTCGTTGAACACTGTTTGCTATAGTATGTTGTCAGATCTACATTGCGACAATACAATATCGGGGAGCTAAAATAGACATGATTTTAATCAGATTGGCTTAACCCCTGTCTGCCACATGTCCATGCCTCAACAGAATCAGCCAAAATATCTGTCATCTGTCTTAATGTAAAGCACTGACACAGAGACGCTAAAGTAACGACAGGTAAAGGTTAAAATTGTTTTACATTTGGTTCTGGACATTACCCACGAATGTGTTATTGTTTTAATACAGAAATCTGGTTCTTGCATACAATTTTTTTATAAATGTAGTGAAAAAGAAGCTTGTATGTCAGTAGCGGCGTTCTTACATGTACATGGAACTTTATGATTATTCTATTATATTTTTATAAATGCAGAGAAAGAAAAAATGACATGCGTCCACCAGGAATCGCGCCGGAGCCCTTTGGCTTAATACAGAGCCAACACTTTACTGACTGAAAGGACATCGATAAAGCGATCTAAAAGATCACCCAAGTAAAGGCTGTATTTCTTTCTCTACAAAAGGCACTGACAGAGGCACTGAAGCAGCATCTTTTTTTCTATACTTACATTTAGAGAATCCAGTGTTTTGAAGCCCGACCTACAGATGCCACATTTATGAGGGCTGTCAAAGGAAGCATTAGGAGGGGTGGTGAGTCGTGGAGAAACTGCTCGACTGCTGTTGTCGCCTTCTCGCTCCTTCTCCAGGTCACTTCCTGTGCCATACCTAGAAGGTGTTGACTTTCCCGGGCCTATATCTGAAAACTCATAATGTTCGTGCTTGATTTCAACGGTGACTTTTTCATTGGAACCTTCCTTGTATCTTTCATAGGGTGAACGGTTGTGAATTTGAAAGTGGTCTTGAAGTGGTCTGACAGCTTCCGTAACTTTGATTTTCTTCGGTTCTGATGCATCCTCAACATTGTCTACGATCATCAAACCGCCATCTTCCTCAGGTTCTGACTCATCCATTACTTCATAATCCATAGAACCATCAGTAGTAGCAGAGCTGTCAGAGTTCATCCGCACAGAATTCACATCAGCTTGATTCAAAGTGGCCTCATTAGCCACATCGATCATTAAATGAAGGCTCTCCAGAGTCCGCTCACAATTTGAGGCATCTATTTCGTTTAAATTTCCCTTTTCAATTTGAGCGTAGGTTCCGGTTGGCAGTTTACCGACTTTTTCCAACATTGTTATGTGCATCTTTGATCGAAGGTGCTTTGCGAGATGACCATGATTGCGGAAAGCAACTTTACAATCACAGCATTTGAAAGGTCTGGGGTTGTCTGTAGTTGGAATCCCAAAGTGTGTGTTCATATTTTGTTTGGCTAAATGAGTATCTGATCTATAGTGCTTTAAAAGGTGCCCTTTGGTTCGGAATGATATAGAACAGGTTTCACAGCGAAACGGTCGCTCAAAATAATGAATGTTTTTGTGAAGAGTTAGCTGGTGTTGTTGTTGAAAACTTTTTTTGCAAATGTTACAGATATAAGGTCCCACAACCATGTACTGTAAGGTGTCCTTACTTCTTGGCTCAATTTGTTCGGCCCTTTTCAAAGGGCAACCACCCTCAGGGTTTCTAACAGCTGATTTAGAATCTTCGGTGGTTTGTTCTACCCTGATCGAAACAGGAGCTGTTTGTTTTATGCAGTGGGTACCAGTTGATGCATCTGTTGCCGCTGTTTGTGTTATGACTGGGAATGTACTAGATAACGACGATGGAAAGGGAATCAAGATAGACTGGCCATGCCCCATTCCTTGAAATAAAATGTGTTGTGTGGCAGGGCTTCCTTGGTCATCTGAAGAACCTGCGACATTGATAATATGCCCAACGAGGGAGCCAATGGTTTGTTGATTAGGCATTTGAGCATTTAGGTCTGCATTACTTTGGCTTGGCGCGAGATGCAAGACATTCTGTCCTGTTTTTGATGGCGAAATCATTAAAACTTGATTCTCAAGCCCCATTGATTTGTTGCTTTGTCGACCTCCATCTTGTGCCAGTTTTAGTAACGGAAGAGTTAGATTTGCCTTATCAAGTGGGGTCTCGCAACCTGTAAAAGGGTGTGTGAAATGAAAAGGGGGAATAACTCCAGGCACTGAAGCATCTGTGTCAGTTCCTGTTGAGTTCTCTTTTTGAACAGGCTCTTGACGAATAAGCTGTCCAATTATTGGTCCAACTGAAGCTACATAACTGACCTTATCCACATTCTTACTATTTTTCACAGCAGAGTTGATATTTGAACTTTCTTCTTTAGGATTAATAGCTTCTGTTACATTCCTTTCTTCTGTTTTTAGAGTAAGTTTACTGGGTCGGCTTGCAGGAATACTTGATTTCTTTCGTTGGATATTTTTTGACTTTTGTTTAAGATTCTGAAAAAATAAAGTAAGTAATTAAGTTTCATTCAGGTAATAAAGTGTACAACTACAGACGTGCCTACATCAAAAAAGCAAGGCCTAATGCACTGTAATGCGCTGTAATGCATTAGAGCGCATTACAGCAGGATATTTGTGCATTATGTAATGCGCTGTGATGCGCTGTAATGCATTAATTTGGTTTTTGATGCAAGCACGTCTGTATGAAATGAAGAAAAAACAAAAGTAAAATACATTTACATTCTTGCTCTCTGGAATCTAAATTGGTGGATCATACGATATACTATTTGTATAAATGCAACGATAGACAATTTTGCATGCCTCCAACAGGGTGATAAAATGGGGCCGATTTAAAAATGGATTTTTTTTTTTAAATTCGTTTTTAGTTGGAAATATAAATAGATTACATTTGTATTTAGAAACATGATAATTTAGGAGTATTCCCTACATTTCCACAGTGGCTGTAAACTGGTAAATCAGCAACTATTTAATATTATTAGATTATCATAGTAGTCCCGGTGAGTAAGTAAAACAATATTTTTACTTAAGTCAGTTTTGGCTCGGAAAAATTATCATTCCTAGAACCTAATGGATAACAAACACTCTATCGACTAGATAATTCTTACACAAGTACAGATGACCAAGACCTGTTTGTGACCATTACTAAGTGTTTGCAATAAAACACTAAAATTACTGAATCAAGTGATGATTTTGTCCCCGATTTCTTATTAAAGCAAATTTGAAGCCCAAATGTAATTTAATCTGATTTTAAAAATATTTCAATTTTTGCAGATATATAAAATTAAAACAGCACAGGCATTTTAAAATTACCAACTTTTTATGTTGCCCGGCAATTGCTCCGAGGACAATTGCTCTGTTGCCAATTGCTCCAAAAATCAACCAATAACTCCAGCAACAATTAGTCTGAAGACTATTGCTTCAACCTGATTGATTGGTAATCAATGCCCAGTTTCACAAACATGACAGCAGTGTTTTTGCAACAAAACCTCAAAAAGTTCGTCTTTGCAGGGATAGGGACACAGACAGTGGACATGTAGGCTATTCCAGAGAAATAAAAACCGACCTGTGTTGGTGCCTCAGACGAATTGGATCTGTCCTCAGAGTCACTGTCTATGGTGATCACTTGTACCAAGGACTTCTGGGAGGGTTTCATTAAGCTCTCTTCTGGACCGTGAATGGAATCTGTACTCTTCATCAGTGGATTTACTGCTGAATTGTTGGGCATGGGTTTAGTCAGGGTCCGGGTGATCAGAGCTTTAATCAATGAGTCTAAAGTGGTTCCTGAAATCACAGACAAAAGTACTCTGATGAATTGTTTGATGTGTTAACATATTTTTGCTTATTTAATTTTTCAATGTTTTATGTACTTTTTGTACGCCTACATCTGTTTTCCCCCATTTATTATTTCAATTATTGAAAATACATTTTTTGTTATTTTACGCAAATTTCTGCTTATTTTACATTTATCTAATCAAATGTTATTACATGTACCTCTAACTTTTTTTACAATTTAAATTTCATTTCCCAATGAAAGCATATGAGAAAAGAGAGCCAAGTGGTCAATTGTGTGGTTATTTTGACCTTGTACTCAGTATGACCTATACTGAGTATGACCTTAACCTATAGGGCATTAAACCTGCAAAATGTATAAGTTTAGTTTACTTTATTGAACTCAAGACTCATACAGATCGTACATATAAAATCCATTTACAGAACTGATAACACATAACAGATGATATAAATATAACACGATTATTTCATTTTCCAATGTTTTATCTTTTTTTCTACACCTAAAACATTTCTTATTATTTTACATGCATTTCTGCTTATTTTAGATTTATCTGGTCAACTGTTAATATGCTTAATTTTTAAAATTACAATTTCACTTCCCAATGAAAGCATTGGAGAAACGAGGTCCTGTCCTCATCACAAGTGTTAAATTGTTTGGTCATCTTGACCTTGTACTCAGTATGACCTTCACCTATGGAGTATTTAACTCACAAAATCAATAAGTTTAGTTAAGTTTATTGAACTCAGACTCATACAGATCCTACATAAAATCCATTTACAGAACTGATAACATATAACAGATGATATAAATATAACACAATTGGATTGATTAATTGGGGTTTAACGCCCTACTCAGGGGTATTTCACCTATACGACGGCATGTCAGCCCCATGGGTGGAGGAAACGACCGTTCACGTCACTGGCAACATGAAAGATGAGACAGAAAAAGGGGGAAAAAAAGAAGAAAAAAACGACAACACACAAAAAAAACCTACTTCCTGTACCCCTTAACTACGAGAGCAAGACCAGGGTATCAGGAAGCGCCCGCCCAACCACCTGCTGATTCAATTTGAAAGTTGTAACGAGGAGGGTATATACAATATTGAAGGCTATGAAATGAAAGTTAATGAAGTCTTACGGAATCTGCTTCTAAATGTATATAATTTGTATTATTATTTTCTGCTAAGTTTAACGTTTTACAATTATATTTTTCTGTAAACCTTCAAGCTGCAAAGTTAAATTGCCGCACCTTGCGGTAATTTAAGTGACAGTGTAACTTCACAAAGGGTCGTCATTCTGTTCTCATAATGTCCTAACTCAAAAGTCTTTATTAAGAAACATCAGGATTTTTTCAAGCGCAGCCAAATCATGTTGGACAACTTTATTGACGGGAACGTAAGTTCTGAACTGTTCTTCTGTAGCAGGATTCTACAAAAAACACACCGAGTATAAAGACTTAAAAAACGTGAAAAGTATTTTTTTTTTAAAGAGACATGGTCGCCCAAAATCCCTTTTATCAACAAATTCATATTGGTCAGATGTTACGTACAATGTAGTAACCTCCAATCGTCAAAATGAACATTTTTCATCCTGTACTTAGTTTGTACAAAGTAAAGGGGGCATGCCAACCGGCATTGCTAGATTGCCATTTTCGTCCTGCTGTATCACGTTTCAGCGACACTAAATGGTGAACGAGGAACATTGCTAAGGTAAGGTTTAATTAGATACCGATCATTTGTGAGATTCAGAATAATAGCGAAATTTCACCTATTAAACTCTTAAGCCTTCTTTATGCTAAGGTAAGAGTGTCAATCAAAGCCTTGTTATACAGGAGTTGCCGCCCCTTCATTTTAATATTCTGGAAGCATATTTAAATTTGATACCTTAAGTGACTTCTAAAGTACTAATTAGCCTGAAAAGTTAGGGTGGAATTAATGAAAAAGCTAATAATTTTTGCTTCTTAAGAAAAATAAGTATCGATGGAACTCATGTAATTCTATAATTACGCAAAAATACATTATTTTGGGCGACCATCTCGCTTTAACAGAATGCGTTAAACAGAAATGAACATGGGTATGACACAAAAGACCTGCTTGCAACATACTTTAAACACAATATCCTTGAGTAATAAACCTTTACTTACTTTCTGACATCATCCTCGTCGTTATAATTCCAGCGTGACTGATGGTAAGATAGTCCAAACAACTGGGGACAGAGAGCAAAGAGACATTTGAGGTTTATATGAACACTAAAACAGATATTAGTAAAGATTTGAAATGTATGTCTGATTAATTAAGCCTAGCTTGTATTGCAGTTAAGTCGTGTGAGAACTAGTTGTTTGTGGGGCAGTTGCCGATCAATGATAACTTGTCAGTCGTAGCTTTGAATAGGACATAAGAGCTCCCGCGTCTGGCTGCGTCAAAAGGCAACTAGTCGCCGCTAAGTTCCAGATAGTCAGCATGATCTACTTTCTATGTTCAGTTGGAACTGATCGTGACTAGTTTCAAGCAATCGCAAGCGACATAAACGCTCGTACAACTGCTCTCAACTGGTTGCGTCTTGTCTCTGATGCGCGCTGTAGTTTGTGACTTAAGGGCTTAGCTGCGATCAGTTGCCATTAGTTCTATCGCAGCGCACTGTGACATAAGCAGGGCTTTAGAGATTTTTTAAAAAATGATACAGTATAGTTTTATAAGACAATTATTTATAATTACCAGTCACAAATCACATTCTCCTTTTACCAACCTGCATTTTTCGAAATTCAATTCATAACACATGACACACAATTGACACTGGTGAAGTATTGGATTAATTATTAAATTGATTGTTGGTGTTTAATACCATATTCTGGGGCATTTCTCCTATATAATATCGTGCCAGACCAATGTGTGGAAAAAAACACCCCTGACGTTACACATTAACACTGCCACCATCTACAGGAAGGAGAGGACAAAAATAGAACATCACAACGAATCATCTTCCAGGTGTCCTGAGAGTAACAGTTAGGGGTGTAACGATTAATCGATACTATCGATTCTTTGCCCTCACGATACGCGAATCGTACCGTCACGTTAATATCGCGATACTTTTCGGAATCACGCATCTGAAACGGAATTTGCATCTTGAAACGG
>JAVFBY010192441.1:0-11087 GCA_034781015.1 Tonicella lineata | reverse complement strand
TTCCAGAAAACTCATGGCAACAATATGGCAACAATTACATTTTTTGTGTAATATTCTCTTATTTGTCTTGTGAACACAAAAACTTTGATAGGAATTTACCAATTAAGTTGAAACTTGGACTATAGCATCATCATTTCAAGATTGTGGATGGGATTGCATTCCAGAAAATTATTTGAATATGGGACAAATCTAAAAGAATTTGATCAACTGCCTCCTATATACATGTACATTACATAAGTATATTTCGACCCCTGGCTGAACAATGTATATTTGATGCCGGCCCTAATGTTGATTAATAGCATTATGCTGTTCTGAATGCCGGTGAACATTTTGTTTTGAATGCCATAGAAAATAAAACAGAAAAAACCCCACATTTTGATTGACAAATTTATTGTCGATATACGTCATGTATATAATAAAAATAACAGTGCGCCTCCAATGAACTGAGAGAAGTTTAGATCTAAGAGATAGCAGAGCCAACTGAGCTACAACATTGACAAGCAGACATGGCAGAGTGCATTAAGGCATTCCTTATAATGTACATTTATATCTTTCTGCACATTTTCAATATGGTCTGTGTTGTACAACTCTGAGATAATAGGTGTAACCATTGACCAATTTTGTGGTTAACCATTGAAGTGAAATTGACTGACTGTTATATTTGATGAAGTACATGTATATGTCAGTATATGCTACGGAGGAGTATTGTGTAGGTGGTAAACTATTGTTTCTGTTTGCAAGGACTTCCTCTTGACTCCTCTATGTATCATTACATGAGCTGGATGTAATTATCCTAAATATTTGTGTGGCCTGATACTGTACAGTAGTGACATATCAGCTCCCTGGTCCACCCAAAAACTATATATAGCTCAAGTTAACTGTTGTGTTATGTTGTGTTGATACTCTTATAAAATAATGATTGTACATGTAGTGACAACCGATACTGTAGTAAAATCAACTGATAATGTAATAACAACAGATAATGTATTAACCTTTGACAGATAACGTAATAACTTTTTTAACAGATATTGTAGTAACTTTTGCCAGATACTGTAATATTTTATTTACTAACAGATACTGTAATAACTTTTGACTGATAATGTAGTCATCAGTCTGTTGTTATTACATAATGGATTGATTTTACTAAAATATCGATTGTTACTACATATCATTTTTTTATTACAGTTTCTGTTGAAAGAGAGGGACTCTCTCTGGTTAAATGGAGTGAGGCCTGCATCCTTAACCCTAAAGGGATAGTAGGGCCTAGGCCTAAACTTCAATAACAAGTGTTTGATGAATGTATACATTTAGTATTCGGTAATCGTGGAGCACACGTTATCGGTAGGCCCTACGACTACGAGTCTGCCTAGGACGGACATCTCGCTATGCCGTCTGCTTATTCTCTGTATCAAAGAAAAGCCATTTTTAGGGGACTTTCAGTTCAAAACGTCCACAACTATTGCAAACCTTTATAATTTCACTGACCTTTTATTTACATATTTTTTAAAACGTAATTTGGTAAGATTTCCCACAGCCAAGTCGTTTGTTGTTTATGCGACCGGCTTTCAGGTTTCTAAAAAGGTTAATCCTAAGCATGATAAAGCGCCACCTGTGAGGTCTTGACAAAAATGCAGTGCATCTGTTTTATACCATTATTTTATATTTTTGACTTGTGATTTAGACAGACATGAGGCAGACTAATAGACAGTAAAACCTGCTTATTCTAGAATTTTGCATATATGTGTTTTGACAGCTGACATGGTTAAAGATGAGACTAAACTATTTGGAGCAAAATATAGTTTAGGATTAGTAATGTTATAAGGCGGCACGTGCAGAGGTTGATATCAGCAAGATTCTTACCGCTACAGACTACAAGATTTTTAAGGTGTTCGTTTGTAAGCCACACAGTTTAACGCAATACTTTTGTGGAATTTGAGAGTCATGATTGCAAACATAGTTTGTGGATGTTATTTAATTATCTTCATGAAAAATAAAGCCATACGAATGTTAAAGGAGGCAACTCTTGCAGATGGCGACTGAAGAAAGACACATGTGTCCGTCGCGCAGCCAGTGCCAATGAAGAGAATGGCTTTCGCGCAGCTGATACATATTAATGAGATGTGCCACATTTTACCTCCTCGACTGGAGAGTTACAAACTCCCGCTGCTCGGACCTCGCGGACTTTACTAAGTTGCCGAAAATAAAAACAGATTGTGTGACCGATCGTAATGACAAAATTCATTCCGGAAACCGAATTTTTATACAAGGGGCACATCGGCAAATAGAAAAGGGCACTACGGCAATTTGTTGCCGTCGGATTCCTAGATTTGTAGGGGCATCACGGCAAATTGGAAGGGCGCCGAAGGCAATTGCCGTCGGTGCCGCGGTTAAATTCAAGCCCTGTAAGTGCCCATTACATTGACAAGGTGTAATAATTTGATTTTCCTCAACCATATTGGGATACCATTGCAATAAAGAGGAAACTTTAATAAACACCACAATTGTGATTGTGGTGTTGGTAGGGTTTTGCTAAAATTAAGCACAGAGCATGTTTTTTGAAGGTTCAAAATATGCATTAATGCAATAGACTATCAGTTATTATGTCTATAACGTGGGAATATGGCACAGTTAATTATAATAGCATTTTCTAACTTTGTGTAGGTTAGCCTTCAAATGTTCTATTTGAATGTATTATATAAAATTGTGGAATAGGCCAACTATTCAATTTAAGTCCTTTCTAGGGGTTGGTGAGAGCTTCATGGTGCACTGAGTAACTACTATCTTTGTGTAATATATATGATTTTTATTGCATACAACACACACATATAAACGGTAATGTTGTTCCAATTACAATAAATACCCATGCTATATTTGCCTATAATGCAATGGAATTATATACAACGTGAATACTATACATGTATAACAATTGAATACCACAAGCCCAATGGACCAAGATCTAAATGACTCTATTTTAACTATAAAGCTAGACGGTCTATAACTAATTAAAAGAAAACACTTACAATACATAAACCACGAGTCAAATTAATGTTTTACTTGCCGTATGGAGTTAAAGTACTCTAATACTGGAATCTGGTACTCTCAGAACTAAAGGGCATCAGGAGGCCCAATAAGTGTGGTGTCTTTTTTCTGTAAAGGGTTTTTTCCTCCACTCGTTTGTTCGACAGGCACGCCGTCATTGTACAAGTGAAATAACCCTGAGCACGTCGTTAAAGAGCAAGCAATCAAACAATCACAAAAATCAAACATATTTACCTGTGTGCGAACTTTAAAGTCTTTATACAATTTCCAATCAGATAGGGTTATCTAATACACCTTTCCATGCTCAGTTTGATATTTAAAATGTCTAATTCTATCATAAGCTTCGCGGATATATCATACATTGTGAATGGCATAGATAGTGATATTGCTATAAACCCCAAAAGCATTTTAGTATAATGATTTGAATTGGTCAAAATAGCAGTAAAAATTATTTTAAAAAAATCATGCCTTTTTATTCTATTAAAGAAACGCTCTAAGATAGATAAGTCATATCTTAGGGATGGTGATCTCTCCCATGAAAGGTTATTACTATATCCAAGTAACAGCATTTAAGATTAGTTCAAGCCATGTTTATGAACTGCATTGGCCTGGTGCGCAATCAAGTTTTACTTCCCTTGACAGGCCACAGAGTTCACCTTTGCGATAGACTATTGCATCTCTAGAAAACTATTGATAGTTGACTATTGCGCAGGCAACTATTGCAATAAATCGATAGTTTGATGTACTACATGTATTACACCCCTAACTGTATGATTATGATTGTGTACAAAAATTACTCAATAATGTTGCGTTTATATGAAAAATAAAAACTGTGAGGGGGAAATCACTGACTAAAATAAAATTAGTGTTTTAAAAACTATCTTCTGAAGTGTGGAGCTCATACAATATTGTAGAGGGATGTTTACAATGCCAAGAGCAAATGACAATAAGTCTAGAGAAGTCCCGGTTTCCACGGGGATGACGCTGTTTAAATTTGTTCCCGCCCAAAATTAAATCTCTAGAGCATGTTTGACCTTACAACGACGTCAGCCACTCAACAGAAATGTGGTGAGAAATTTTTGAAATGTTGTAATGGAGGAGACATTGTCGCCAAAACTAGCAGTGTTATTTTAACCTGGATAACTGGTCAGGAAAAGAGATGGACATTACGCACATCTATGATGCTGATTATATTTGTTTGTTTGTTTTCTTAGGTTTTTTACTTTTATGCAGTACACTTCTTATTTCACTCATTATCATATGGTGGTGTGTCAGTCTGGTAATGGGTGACAGATTTGTTTGTTTCTGACATTGGTAGAATTTTACGACAAACTTTTATGTTATTTTACTCATTTGATAGCATGTCAGTCCAATGGAGAAATGAGTCAACCTCTCAATACACTGGCCAAAATTATTGGCATATTATTTAAATTAATGATAACCTATCACAGGGCATAACCACAGACAGGGGGCCTATATATTACTACTACATGTAATGTACATGTAGGCTAAGCTTATATCATGATGTTACTGTAATAGTGTATTGATTTTACAGAGCAAGACAACACAAGCATAAGAACCAGGGATGGATGGCATGTACATGAATTTACATGTATGACACACAGTGCTAGCTCGGAGTTAAGGGACATATTAGGAAGTAGGTTTTTTTTGTGGTGTCGTTTTTTGCTCCCTTTTCACCATTTTTCTTTCTCATCTTTTATGGTGCCAGTGACGTGAACGGTGGTTTCCTCCCCCTATGGGGATATGGCATGCCGTCATATAGATTAAATACCCCCGAGTACGGCGTTAAACCCAAATCAATCAATCTTTATTTAAGAAATATTTTTGATACATGTTTATAATTTATAGTGCATATTTTTTTTCTAAATTAGGTTTACAAAATGATCAAATAAAATAAAAAATATTCCGTCAAATTTCCCTGATATTGTCAAGATGCATTGTAAACGACATCCAAACATTTGAAAAAGTTCATATCAGATTTTGAGACTGACTTTTACCCTAAAGAGTTATGGCCCCTAGTCTATATCACAACCACACAGTTCACACCGTTTTAATACAAAAACATTTAGGCTACATTATAACAAGTAACTTTTTCATTCATCAAATAGCAAATCTGATGCAAGCCTTAGCATGTATATTGAATGAAATACTTGCACATTATTGACATTTAAAAATAATTTCAAAATATAATGGAGTTGTGCATTTAACTACATGTATGTTACATATTATTTTCAAGAATGCTCCATAAAAGTTTATAAACATAAATTATCAGGGAAAGACATCAAAAATGAACATTGTAACGTTGATATTAAAGTGTCAACATTCAAAGGTTTAAGACGCAGACCCAAATAACAAAAAAAAAGACTGGCAGACTGAAATTTAATTGGGGTTTCGATGATCATGTTGTACATGTTCTAGGTTTTTCAAAGAACGTGTAACATGGTGCAATAAGAAAAAGGGTGGAACTTATCATAAATGACGTCATCCCAAGTTAAAGTTCCATAAGTTCATATCATTATTATGCTAAAAAATGTGTGTACAAAGTTTTATGAGCTACAAAATGTACCTCCAGGGCACCACAAACTGCCTATGGAATCTGAAAATATAAGTGGGTGTGGAGTCTACTAGGGGTGACTATTGCATCTTGTTTGACTATTGGGGTAGTATTGCAATACTCAACATCTCAATATTGGGGTACAATTGCAATAGAGGAGTGACATGTATTACATGTATATAATTATATTTCCAAAGACAAATCACACTGGTACAGGGAAGGTGATCAATTAAAAATAGATAAATCAGCAAGCTTTTCTTATGTGGAATAAATTAAAAGCTTGAATTTTTGACAAGATATAAGACTGACCACTTCAACCAGTCTTTAAATAAGTTTAAACGTAGCCTTCACATGACGCATTAAACAAATTAGGGCTAAATGTACATGTATGTAGAGCCTTATGCAGAGAAAAATTTACTGTCTTTACTTGATTGATCGATTGATTGAGGTTTAACGCTGTACTCTGACAGTGGTATTTCACCTATATATGACGGGCCGGGCTTGCCAGTCCAATGGGTGGAGGAAACCATCGTTGACGTCACTGGCAACATGAAAGACGAGACAGAAAAAGGAGGGAAAAAAAGGAGCCAAAAAACAACACCACAAAAAAAATCTCCTTCCTGATGCCCCTTAACTCAGAGAGCACCAGGGCATCAGGAAGCTCCCACCTAACCACCTGCCTTTTAATACTTTGGTGAACTTTCGGGTAATTCTATTGTCAGTAAACTAATATCTCAGACGGTTGAGTGTTGTTCCTGCTAGCAAAAATCCCGGGTTCGATCCCCAGTGTAGGCATGTCAAAAATTCTTTCTCTACATTTATAAAATATGTATGGAGATATGCATAATAAAGGGAAGTGTTTGTGTTTTTTAAAATGTAGGAAAGAAAAATGTGCATTTATACATATGCATGTTCATTTTTATTTATTTGTTGTTTAATGTTGTTGTTTCATGTATTACACTTATAACAAAGACTGACAATGCTTGTGTAAAGCAGAAACAAGTAAAAATCTGAGGAAACCTTGTCCAAACCATCTTGCAATCTCCTGAAATACCAGTGATATAATGCTTGACTTGACATTGCTTGTACTTGGCAGGGTCACCAGACAAGACATAATCGGAGTAACACAGGCCTAATCACTGATGAGGTCAACAGTTGTTTAGAGATTACATGTATGTACATAACACCCAAATATGGAACCTACAGATGTATTTCATCAACATTTTTGATAAACCCCAACAAGTTAATTGTGATTACAGCAAAATAATCTACAACCACTATGAAATCCGTCCATTTAATGACCCATTAGCTAACCACCATAGTAACTGTACTAAGCTATTATATGTTGCCCTCATAAAAATGGTCTTAAATACCCAGCCCATAAATGCCATTTACAGACAATCAATTTATGTCTACAGCACATTAATTCTACTAAAAATTTTATGAGCAAAAATATTGCTTAGAAAATGTTTGGGTTTGATTGCTTGGTGTTTATTATAAATGCCGATAAAATATTGTGACTGGCAACCTTAATAAAACGTGCCTATTAAACAGATAACAATAACATATTTATTTCTTAAGTGTTTAATGTTTGTTTGTTGATTAATAAGGTTTGTGCAGTACTTCAGCTTAATTCACTTATATGATGGTGTGCAAGCTTAAAATGAGACTTTTGAGTAATGACATCGCGTCACATCAGAGTGATTTCCCTTTGACAAATGAAATGACACACTTTAAGGTAATTCACAATTTTTAACATGGGCGGCATATACATTATGGCAGGTTATGAAATAAAAAAAAAACATAAACATCTTTATGAAATGGGCTTTTCTTAAGGTAAGAATTTTACCTACAACTATATTTTTCTATACACCGACATCCTATGATCTTAAAGTACATGTAAAGGGGTTTTGTGTTTTTTTGTGGGTTTTTTGCTGTCCTTGTCCAGTCTCGTATTTTATGTTGCCAATCATTGATGTCAAGGGTGGTTGGGCTGGCACGCCATCATTTAGGTGAAACACAGTTGTACCCCTGAGAACGGCGTTAAACCCCAATCAATCAATCAATCAATCAATCAATCACAATTTTCTTCCTTTACAGTACATAAATTTTAAAGATATAAGGATTTTAATTAATCAATAGAGCTAAAATATATCCACGAATACTTATTGACCAACTATTTGGATAGTAAAATTGGTATTCAAATAGTCATTGTTGTTGTATAAAATTCCACAACACTAGTCAAATATAAAGGACGAACTATCAAAATATTGCTTTGGTAATGGAAACAATCATTGTGCAACATAGATATAATTATCAATTTTCATTAAATATAGGAAGCTCATGTTTTTCTTTTCTTAGTGATGAAAATTGGCCGTTAAGTAACACAATTTACGCATTATAGAGAGATGTCTTAAAAAACAAAAATTCAATTAGTATTTGAATTATAAAAACGAATATTCCAATATCAAAATCTACTATTCGGTTCAGCTCTATTAATTAACATCCTTGTGTCAGTTCAATTTGTCTTTGGATATATGTAGAGACGCTACTCCACTGAGAGTTCCACACTATAAATGGGTAAAATCTATAAAGATGGCTGTGTTATACAGCATTACTGTGTGTGGTGTTGTGTCTATGGATTGAGCCTCTGTAATCATCTACATGTACTTGTAACTTGTGTCAGTAAGTTCAACCAAGGATTTATATAGAAAGCAACAAGACTACATGTAACACGATAGACCTCAGCGTACTTATTTTATGTTATAATGTACACTGAAATGAACACTGCAGAACACCATTATAAACCAAAAACGGTTTTGGTCATTTTTTTCGAAGAAAACCCCATACAGTTTTGTTGAAAACCTTGTAGGGGCCAACAGTTTTGCTGATATGATTCATGTGTGACCTGCAATGACCTATTATCTTCTAACTTAACTTAACAAAAGTTTCCAATTAATCTTGTTTATTTTATTATGCATTGCATATTTAACTCTTTGACTGCTAAGTAAGAGTTACTTCCTCCTAGACCCAGCCACTGAGTAACTTTGAACTATTTGTCAAACCAAGTACCTTTTGTAAATATTATCTGTATTATTTTTCAAGTTCCTCTTCCGACAATTTCTCTCGCATCATAATCATTAGCTTCTTTATTGGCAATATCTTCCGGTAAATAGCCTTAAAATTCCTCATCTTCGCTGTCGGAGTTACCAACGATATCATAGAATTCTTGTTCCGCAACATAACTGTCAAAATTTTGATCAAAATCGGCCAAAAATTATGTTTTTATCGATTAAAACAGCATCTCGCCATTTCCCCGCCATGTTGAAATAGCCCGGATGTAACTGGGGAGATTCCAGAACACAAAGTTGTGTACTACGTCATCAGAATCTCCTCACATGATTTTTTTTTATGGAAGTCTATTGCCAGGCGGGATATCCCGCCTGCCGCTAGCCGCGGTAAGATAGCCCTCGGCGGGAAATCCCTCCAGCCGCAGGCAAAGAGTTAAGATGTTTCTCGATGTAGTAGAACTATTGTGAATCAAAATGTTATAGTTTTTCAGCTAGAAATTAGCATTTTAAAATTAGCCCCAAAGTACATGTATTAAAGGCGAGGATGTTTTACAAGCTGGGGCCCGTTTGACAAAGAGGGTGTAAGTTACGTCTGACGTAATTACCATGTCGCCCAGCAGTAGACATTGTGTCGTCATGACAATTACGTCGAACGTAAGCTACACCCTCTTTGTAAAACGAGTTCCAGGGTCTTAGCCAGAAATCAAAAGTATGGTGTCCAAAATAGTAATTGTCTGGGTAACTGGGTGTCCAATTTTCACATTTCCCAATCTCCTGCATGTTAAAGCTTCTTAAAACAGGGTGCCCATTATGAGGCAATTGCTCAATACAGGGTGTCTAAAGGACGGGTGGACATCCCTTGGCTTATAAGAAAGCATGCCCCTTGTCTCTTGTTAACAAGGTACCCTAGCACAGATAGCCCATTGCCTATCCTTTCATTTTCCTATGCCCTTAGTTAAACCACCCTAACAACCATATGCTGATTCGATGGTTAATTACTCACATTAATTGATTTTAAAGAGCTTAGTGACCAGTAATTGGATACTCTAAATGGTACTATGTAATACCTCCTTTACAAACCTTAGCTTTTCCTGTACAGATGGTCAAACACATGTACTTGCATGTAACCTGGATTAACCAGTCATTTGGATCTTCTCTATATTACAGCCATCTATCTGTCTGACCTTAGCAACAAGTGCCTTGGGATCCAATGTTCTTGATATTACACAGATGTTTTCAAGTTGGTTGGATTGGCATTTAGATGTTGTGGTACTAACATGGGCTTGCTTCACTCTGTCGAAGGCTCCAGACTGGAAATGCAGTATCGATAAGATTTAAAGCCCCCCTAACCGCCTAAAGCACGCATAACTTGTATAAACAACTATTTGCCTTCATTAAAATGGCAAACCTTTACCTAAAATATCCAACGCAACCGTTCCAGGTGTTGTAACAAGTCTGTGAAGTGCTCCAAGTGGCCGTCTTTAAATTTGAGTTAAAAGAAAAATAATTTTTTAGTTTATGGCAAAACAGAAAGTTCCGAAGTTTTTCTATCTTTGAAAAAGACAGAAACCATTTTTTCTTTTATAAACAATTTTAAGCCTTCTAGGTTACGGGGGCTTTTAAAGTTTTAAAGTTTTTCCGTGGGTTTCCTGTCGTTTTTTCCCCCTACCATATGAAGTAGTACAAAGTTATAAGGGGGATTCCATCGTTATGTAAGCCAAATACCTTCGAGATGACAACAATTATCTATTTGGGTAAAAGCTTTTTTAATTGTTGTTGTATTATCTGAATGGTTAGTTTCAATGTAACATTTGGTTAAACAGTAGTCCACTCAGTCCAGATGTTTTTTTTTCAGCTGTACCCTTTGTCCATTTCTTCATAGGGTTGGCTGCTTAAGTCAAATTTAATCAGTAATAGGGGATTAGGGAAAGACCTTTACTTGCATGATTAGATGTTATCTAATACTTAAATTAATTAAAAAGTGCTTTGAGCATGTAGGGCCTACATGTAGCCCATATACCCAGATGTGTTTGTCTTATCCTCCCTTATGTAATTGAACATTGTTGCTTATTGGCAGCATTTTCTGTAACCATGGTAACACATGTGCTAATACTCTTTTTGGTTTCCTCTATTTGCAGACTGATACTGAAGATGTTGATGAAGGCACCAGCCCTGACTGTACATGTTCTACTGATCAACTGACAAGTCAACTCACCACTGCTCAAAAGGTAATGTTTGGCAGATACATTAATCAATTGCTTTCAAGGTAATAAATACTGCACAGGTTCAAGTCGCCCAGTGGGCTTTCTTAAAGAGATAGAAAGTTTATGAATAACTCATACCTGTATCGAAAGAATGCAACCAAAAAGTAAAAAAGGCAGCTTAGTTTTTGTACATCAGTG
>JAVFBY010192330.1:0-11088 GCA_034781015.1 Tonicella lineata | reverse complement strand
GTAAGAAATGGTTTATTGTCTTGTCATCGTAATGCATGAACTATTGCACTATGCAGTTGCTAATTTGTTATTGCATATCGGGTAGAGATTTTTGTGTATTTTTATGCCGTTGACCTGGCGTGTGCTCGAAAGGTTTCATGGCGACATGAACTATCACTGGTCACACATGCTGCCTGGTGTAATCGATTTCTGTTGAATAACGTTACAAAACGATCAAAAGAAATATAGCTCTTGTGACACAGTCACTTGATTAAGGGGTTCCCTTTTTAAAAAATATACAGCATTATATTTTCAGCTAAAGGGCAGTAACTCGTGTCGCCTTAAGGATGGACAGCCCCTTCAATGTCAAAATTTGTAATTTATTTTTTTGTTTATTTGAACATTCTACATTTTGACCTGCACTTAGTGAAAACTTTATATAAACATTCCAGTTAGAAGTTTTTTAATTTTAAGTTTGAAAATGTTGATTAAGCTCTTTATCCCAGTGTACAGCTGGATGGATTTTGCCTGGTTTCTAGCACTTCATTTTTGGTAAAAACTTAATTTTTCAACTTTTTTTTCTCCAAAACCCTTTGAGCTATACCCGTGGTATTTGGCATGCTTGTTAGTGACATAATAATCTAGCAAACACTATCTCAGATTTTTAAAATTCGGCCTACTTCTTATAAAATTCGTCTTTTAATGCAAAAAATCCAATTTTAATCACTAATTTTAGGAAAACTGCTATAAAAAGAGAACTTGGCAAAAAACAAAAAATCTGAGATACGGTTGACTAGATTATTATGTCAATTGACCGAATTTCACAGGTGTAACTCAAAACGTTTTTGGGGAAAACGGAGTTGAAAAATGAATAAATGAAAAAAATGTAAGTGCTAGAAACGAGGCAAAATCTGCCCAGCTGTACCCTTGCAATGAACTGAATCACAATTATCCCACTTACAATTGAACAACTTCTAACTAGATTTTTTATATAAGGTTTTCACTAAATCCAGGACAAAAAGGAGAGTGTTCTTATAAACAAATAAAAAAAATAAATGACAAATTTTTACCTCGAAGGGACTGTCCATCCCTAACTCGGTGACATGTCGTTGCTGTTCTCCACCAGTAAATAAATCGGTTTCTTCATTTGCAAATGTCGTCAACTTGTTGTTTTGATTTGATTCTTTATTCACTGAATTATATTTATACAAATATTTAACATATATTCAAATATTTTCAGCGGGAATAAAACCCCAAATGGCTTGTTGTATCAACCCAAAAAATAAAACAATTTTAATAATATTTAGTATAGAATAAAGACGTGATAACATTAACAATGTCTGTAAACAATGTAAACATTAACAATGTCTGTAAAAAGATTGCTTCCAAATTATTCTTGTTAAAAAGTATTTGTAAATATTTACCTTACCAAGCTAGGATTGCTTTCTTCAACTGCTATATATCTTGCCTCATTTTGATTATTGTGTGACTGTTTGGGCCAACACGTCTCAATCATATGCCAGTGTATCGAACGTTTACAGAAACGCATGGCAAGAATAATTCTTAAATGTGACTTATCTACACCATCCTCAGAATTGTTGCTAACGCTGAAATGACTGCCATTTAAATACTGTGAATGCTTACATGTTTTTCAATGTCTGGATGGCTTAAGTCCGCCATACTTGAAAGATTTATTGAACTACAAAATCTCTAGAAATACCAGAAATGACCCCTTAACCCTTCATGTACCTTTCTCTCGCACAAATTTTCGACACAATTCTTTTGCTATTAGTGCAAGAAAAATCTGAAATTCATTGCCCCTCAACATGTGGAACAGTAAACATATAAACATTTTTAAACCAGCTTGTGCAACATTTTTGGCTAATTTATATTCTGCTTAGCCATCACACTATTTTTTTTAACAAACTTTATTTTTGCTTCAATTAGGTACAGCACTTAGGCCTTTAGCTATTTTTTCATTTCTACAGCGCATACCTAATTTGCAAATTTTTGACAAACTTTACTTTTGCTTTAATCAGGTAGTTAGGTTGTGCCTTTTGCTATTTTTACGTTTCTACAGTGAATACTTAATTTGCATATTGTAATCTTAAAGGTCAAATGTTAATATGTGCAATACCTTCAGGTACTAGTGAAACATTTTAAACATTTTGCGGAGGGTATCCGAGGCCTATCTAAAGAACCGTTCAACATATTTTTACTAAACTGTTTATTTGCTTCAATCAGGTACATGTACTTAGGTTGGGCCTTTTGCTATTTTTACGTTTCTAATACCTAATTTGCATATTGCAATCTTAAAGGTCAGAAGACAATATGTGCAATACGTTGTCAGGGGTATATACTGCTGCAAATGTCCTTCCGTCCGTCTGTCTGATTTTCCATCTGTCTCAGTTTACTTTACGGAGCATATCTCAAAAACTGTCCAATATTTTTTCACCAACCTTTATATTTTATTCAAACAGGTACTTCAGTTGAGCCTTTTGTTATTTTTACGTTTTTGCAGAGTATACATGGGCGGGGGGATATAGATGACTGTCTTCTTCTTGTTTTTAATACATGTACATCTCGCTGTCATAGGAATCACATAACCATTATACGGGTAGTAGGGCATGAGCATAATCAAATAAACAAATATTGTAACATAGTACAAGATACCATGACATCACATAATTGCCTACATTTGGAATTTTGACGAAGTAGCAAAAATCGGACAAAAATTATCTGAAAAATAATTGTACCAAGTTTTGTGCCAATTGGATTTGAACTGAAAAAGCCTTACATGTACATGTAGCATTTTTTTAGTAGAGCCTCTTTTAAAAAAACAAACAAACAACAAGAAATAGCGATTAGTCAAGTGGCCAGTGATTCTGCTACAAAATGGCTTTATAATGCAGACTTCATTTGATCTTTGGATTGACAAAACTTGTCTTAATAAGCAGCAAAATGCAATTTTAGGCGAACACTGCAAACTATTGCGGAAACTTATAAATCTGTACTCCTTAAATCAGTTTGCATAACCATGGGAAGTCCCTGTTAGGCCTGTTCTCTCCAACAGCACAGGCCTGCTTTTGCATGTACATATAAACTGAAAGAAGCTATTCACCAACAAATTACTTTACTTAAATAGCTTAGTATTTGGGAAAATGCCTGAAGCCTCGCTCTAAAAATAGGCAGGTACATGTACAGTATACAAAGAGAATACTTTCAATGACAATAATATATTATAAGCTCCAGTCATGCCAGTAAGACATCACACACATTCTCTGACATCTACATGTACTCATAAATAATTAAATATAGACTTTTAGTCATCTCATTCTGCATATAACTTTGTGAGCACCAAATCCCCTTCAACATCATCATTTGCAGTCATTAACAAGAAGGGATGCTCTTCAGAGACCTGCGGGGACTATTAGTTCTACTGCTATCTCTTAACATTAACATTGTCACCCCTATTTCCTAACATTAACATTGTCACCACACCGACCACCACCCCCACCATAACGCAAAGCTCTCATAGACCTGCTTAGCTTCGCCGCAGGTAAAAATATACCCTTTGATTTATAGCCTAATACTGATTTTCATAATTCTTAGTATTTGCAATTAAAATAAGTTATACATCATGCACATTTTAATTCCCTTCATGAAATCAATCAATAAATCAACTCAAGATAAATATAAATTAAACATGTCAAAGATAGGGCCTACATTAGTTCAGGGCAAATTCAATCTGATTTAAATCAAATCTACATTTAAGCTCCTCTGTATTATATTATTGCGATGATCATGTAGATCCAGGGCTCGAAATTAATATTCTCAGATGCTTGTCCCTGGGGCAACCAAGTCAGACAATATAGTTGTCTCCAGAATCACACACTTGCCCCTATGCTTTTAACATTGTAACTAATAAAATAGTCAGATATAGACTTAATTTCAAATTGGTTTTAAGAGCCGCTCTTTGGGAATTTTTTTTTCTCATGGTAATCAGTAAGGTATAGAACCAGTACATGTAGCACTGCTTCCACATCGCCTGGTTCCTTATTTGAGCCTCTTCTTTCTCGTTTTTTTTTCAGCACTTGTCCAGGGACAAGCAAGTCATCATGGTCATAGACGACAGGTTGTCCAACTCAAATTTTGCTTGTCCGGGACAACCCTTAATTTCAATAACTTGTGTTCAATTCAAACAAAAGAATAAATATAAATTGTATGAGTTTGAAGACAGCAAATGAGCATACAATTTAGTTTATAAGTTGTAACTTGCTACAGAATTTACTTTGTTACAATTTTACAAGCTATGCAAGACAGACAGACAAAAGTGGGATTTGATTATGCTCATATATTTATAGGGAACAAAAAATGGCAATCATGTTGTTGCCATGAATTTGGTGCAATGCAATCCCATCCACTGTATTGACATGAACAAGTCACATTTTGAGTTTGAAGTCACAAGATGAATTTGTTCCACAGGTGCACATAAATCTCACATAAAAAAATGAAATAGCAGCCATATTGTTGTTATGAATTTGGTGGAATGCTATTCTATCGGCCGCTATCTGCCGTCTTGACATGAAAAAGCTACATTCCAAGTTTGAAGTCAAATGGTGAATTTGTTTTAGAGTTGTTGTGTTCACAAGACATGTAATTGAGAACTTCACATAAAAACTGTAATGGCCGCCAAAGTGCAGTAGGCATAAATTTGGTGGAATGCAATCTCATCTGCCATATTTACATATGTTTTAATATGTCATGTTTGAAGCCAAATTGTGAATTTGTGTTCATAACACATACATACATGTACATGAGAATATCACATAAAAACTCCCATGATGTATGGCCACATTGTTGCCATGAATTTGATGGAATTCAATCCTATCTGTAGTGTTGACCTGAAAAAGCTACATTCTAAGTTTGAACTTAATTGGTGAATTTGTTTTAAAGTAAATGTGTTTACAACAGGTATAGGAGAATATCCCATAGAAATGTAATGGCAGCCATATTGTTGCCATGAATTTGGCGGAATTCTAAGTTTGAAGTCAAATGGTGAAGTTGTTGTGTCACAACACAAAAATGAGAATATCACATTAAAACTGCAATGGCGGCCATATTGTTGGCATGAAAATCTTAAATACACGGTATTAAATTCACTTTTTTTGGACCAGGAAAGCTGGTTCCTTATCACTACCCGGTACTCAACTCATCTTGTTGTTGTTCTTGGGGGGCCGGATGATGCTAATCAAAAAATGCTTAGGCTTTTTGATTTATTATCCAATTACCCTTAAACTTGGTCTGATAATTCCTTTTAGTGTTACGCATCAATTGACAGTCTTCGATTTTGAATAAATTTTGTAGAAAGGCATATAAAATACGTTATTCTTTAAACGGAGTTAACATTCCGACTGTTATAGTATACCGGTAACCATAGACAAGCAAGCTTGTGAATTTTTTAAACGGTGTCAATATTCCTGTTTTTCTAGTATGACATGACACTATGATGACAGACAAGGAAGCAGACTGTGTCAACAAGGCTATCCATGTACGATAGCGGGGTTCACAGCGTATAGCCAACTTTGTTGAACTTTCTTGATAGGCCATTATGACATTGAATTGAGACATCACCACTACTGCTTATATAACACTATTAGGTACGGTACCATTTAGAGGATGATCAATGCATGTCTTCTGGTCAGTAGTACGATTGTTTTTGTTTTAAAATATATTTAAATTTCTGCCAGTCACCGGAAAATACACACAAATCAACCCTTTTTGACGTCAATCTCCCATTAAGTCAAATTTTAAAAAAAAAAATTAAATTTTTTTTTTTTTAAAAAGTCTTTATTCAATTGTTTTATTCTTATATACTTTACTTCACATGAATTTATCAACGGAAAAATCATCTCAGGCCCCTCAACCATTGCCAATCCCATATTTTGTATTGTACAAAATAGAAAAAATAGATCGGTCTTATAGTCTGTCTGAAAATGTGCTATTTATGAAGATTTATATTTGACAATAAAGTGATAGGCCTACGAACTGTCATGATATCTCATCTGTTTCAAATCCTGGCATACTTTTGATAAATACTGATTGGTTAATTTTCATACAAAGAGTGAGAAGAGATGACCAAGAAGCCTTAAAGTTTTATACATTTATGCGAAATGCTTATCAATCCAAAAGGTACCTGTCATGTGACTTTCCAAAAATTTCATCCAAATCATGTGATTTATGCAACCAGGCCTCCCCATGAGAGGCGAGTGATCACTCGCACTCGCCTCCTGCTCGTCTGATTTCTGAAAATGGTGAGTGACTGGCCACTCGCCACATGTAGGCCTACGTAATAATAATATACCTTTGGATTTGATGGTCAACTGATGGATTCACTCGCCTGTGCTCGCCTGAACTTGATCTTGGGGGAGTGATGAAACACTCGCCTTTGATTTACTCGTGGGGAGGCCTGTGCAACCATGTTAATAAAGTGTGCAGAGTGTGCAGACTAGTGCAGCTTCTACATGTACACATACTATAATAGTATACATGTATAATAAGACAAAAAATGTTATACATGTATGATTAACGTATATTATTTGTATCTACATCAGTACATAGAGAATGGACGTATTGAGAACAAAATTTTTAGACCGTCACTGACCCTTGCCTTAGATAACTATCCACAGCTTGTACATGTTATAGCCGTACTTCTTTCATGCTGTTTTTTTTTAATTCAGCCAATGACATGGCGGTAACCATGGTTAATATCATGCATATTCATAATATTATGAATATATCATTGTGCTAAGCCTATGTGGACTTTATACTCTCATTGTTGGTCTGCTCAACCAAATTGAAATAGATCAATTTTAATTCCTAGCGTTATCGATATTCTTTTTTTGTTGTTTTGTTTAGTAACACTTGATATCATATTGGATACGTTTATCTACATGAGGACTCAGGTTGACATTTTGTCTGCAGCGCAAATGGCCTTAAAAATCGCCATTCATTATACAATTAAGTCTAAATTGGAAGGAATGGAGGTAATACCGGAGACAGATGATTTGGAAAAAAAATTCTGACTATATCATTATGTGTATATATATTTTATAATAAACACACGATAAAGAGAAATTGCATACATTATCAAAATGCATCTAACTAACTGTACGGTACTGGCCTTTAGTTTCACTCTAGCTATATACATTACTTTTTGTTAAATCTGTACCTTATACAACTACATGTAACCAAATACGATTATTAAATAATGACATGTTGCTCATCATGGGTTTTAGGAGTAGGCCAAGTCCTTTTAAAAAGTACTCCAACATTGATATTTATCATTTGGATACTGACTGGATGTCAGAGACCTAAATTCCTTCCATTCCATTTACGTACAGGGTTTGCACATCATTTAATAAAAAATACGGAATCATTTTAGATATTTACTCACATTAAATTACCATCTTAACAATTCATTTTTTATTCCCCAAAATATCTTCTCCGGTAAATTAAATAAAGTTTGAGGGTGCTTTTGTTTTGTTACACAAGCACTGACCTAAATATTCCGCAACGCCTGAGAGCTGATTTGGCCTTCTTGTGTTTTGACGCGTCAAAATCCTGTTACGTAAATAGAATCGAAGCAAAGGACTCATGTCCAGTCAATATACAATACCATAATGAATAACAAACATCGGAGTACTTTTAAAAAAATATATGGTTAGGGCCCACTCGCATCGCCACATATGCTATTAAAAGCGGCTTATATACACCCAAATAACAACAGGTGCCTTTTGTCTATTACAGCCATAATTGATAAATGAACTATTTGAGTAGGGGATGTTTTGGCAGAGGACGATTTGGTTGAAATACGGTTTGATTGTAATTTGAGAGAGAGAATAATTGGTTTGATGATACATGTAAGATTGTGTAGGGGCAATATCGTGAATAAGCACCCACCCAAGACCGCCATTTGTAAAATGCGAAGTCGCACCATATGATTTTACATGCTAGAGCATGCTGGTCTGTGGAGGTAAAATGCCGACTGGGTGCTAATTCACAATATTGCCTGTGTAGGCCTACCCGAAATTGTGGAAAATTTCAACTTTAAAATTCAATTTCAAGTGAAAATGAAATCTTGATTATAAATTGATTACCGGTAATAAAGTTCTGTAAATATATATATATTTTTTTGTTTGTTGTAATTTGTCAATTAATTAGTAATGGTATATTAAACTAAGAGTCCAAAATCAAAATAAGGCTTGAATTGTATTACTGTTACATAGGTAAGGGTTACTATAAATATATCGTACAGGTAATTAACATTTTAAATATCCAGTAGGGCCGACGATAGGCCTAGGCTAGACTACCCACCTGTAGAGATACATGTAGTAGTATCCAAATCATTCTTCTCTCGGTGACAGCAACATTAAACACTAAGTTACTCGCAGGTGGATGTTTTGTTGCCTTTTTTTTTAAGCGAAACACATAATCAAGGCTATCATGCTATTATAATTTATATTCCGCAAAGAAGGGCGCGGTCAATGTTGTCCTTATTTCGCTGTCACCACAAGTTTCAACAGCAACTCGACAGGCAGGCACTGATTACCAAACGAGTATAATCGACCTGAGTTGTCAGACTCCACTATATTTTTCAATAAAGCTGTAGATCATGATTTATGATCTGCGATATATGAAGGTAGATAGGAACGGATACGTAGTAGTAGTAAACAAAAACGAAGTACAGAACTCTGCATCTAGAAGGGAACATGTAGGCCTAGAAAATCACCGCCTTCCTCCAACAACAGCAACTCTGACCCCAATGACCCTGCTCAGTCTCTATCAGAGTTGTCGTTCGTGCCTCTTTCTCTTCTAGTTTTATTGATTGATTGGTTGGGGTTTAACGCCATACTCACGGCGTGCCAGTCCCATGGGTGGAGGAAACCATCGTTCACGTCACTGGCAACACGAAAGACGAGACAGACTGAAAAGGAAGAAAAAAAAGTAGAAAAACAACAACACATAAAAAAAACTTACTTCCTGATGCCCTTTAACTCCGAGAGCACCAGGGTATCACGAAGCTCCCGCCCAACCTCTTTCATTATATGATTGCCTTATGTTTTGTTTGTTTGGTGGTAAGTTTTTTCCTGGATGGCAAGTTTGATGTTTTTTTGTATGTTTGCTGGTTGGATTTTTATTTGGTGGCGTGTTTAAAGTTGTGTTTGTTTGTTTGGCAGTTTCCCGGTTTGTTTTATGATGTGTTTAGTTTCTTGTTTATTTAGTGGCTTGTTTGGTGTGTTGTTATTCTGTCTGGCTGGCTGTCTGGCCTGATGTGCAAGTGAGACCTACTATTGAAAAATTCAAAAATCTGCATATGTATATTCCATTGAAAACTTGTCTGTTAAAGTTAATCAAGAACATAATGATTTGCTGCAGTTGTTTTTTATTAATCGACTTCCCTGTGCCCATGCGACTTAGGCCTACTTTTGAAATATGTAAAGCTGCTGCATGGGAGCGTTATATGGTCTGCTCTCCTCGGATGCTTTCATCTTTAATTTGGATGTCATTCATTTTGAAATGAGTTTTATTCGTTTACTCTTCTTTTGTATTTTTATATTGGTTTTTCTATTTTTCTTCCTTTTTTTTCTTCCTTGGTTTCATTTCAATAGATGAGAGCAATTGTTAACAGTAGCATAGGCCTATTAGACAGAATGTAATATAGTTGGCAGAAGTCTTTAGTTCTGTGTCTTGCCAAGAGAGTATATAGAAAATCAAGTACAAGTTTACTAATTATTAAGTCTAAACAGATTATATATAATAGGTATATTGGTAAGCATCATCAGCCACCTGTACCCGGTTTCATTAACATAACGTACTCAGCGAACTCTACTGACGCTCATCTTATATGTCACAATTTGCATATTCAATTAAGCTATTAGTTCTTCTCTATATTTAACTTTTATTGCCTCACTTTATAGCTCCATTTTTTTATATTCCGTTTGTTTTATTTATTTTATTTTTTTTGCAATTTTTATTTTTTGCTTTATTTTATTGATGTTAAGGTTTCTTCTCTTGGGACTTATTTATCTTATTTTAACTGCAAAACCACGTTTATATAAAAAAAAAATCAAAAAAATGGTTAACTTGAGGCCTTATACATCGACCTATGAAAAAATATAATTTTCTCAAGATGACGAAAAACCTTCAATCTCTCAAATCTGTACGATAAATGTTTGTCAATAAACGCGCCATTTGATTAAAACCTTCGCCAGTATATAAACGGCTTTGTCGCAAAGAGGTCCCATTTTATGTCGTGATATACATTAGATTGATGTAAGTTTTGCGGTCATCGACCGGCGAATTACAGCTCTCAAAATACACACGACCTCCATGACTATGTCATACGACAATGGAGCAATGACATTTTTTAAAGATTTTACAATGAAATGTAAGTGTACTTAGATTGACATCTTATTTATTATTATTTTTTTACAAATTATACACACTCACACAGATTTCCAAGGAAACTGCTTTTCCGTAAAAGGGTTCCCCGCCTTGAAAATAGTGCACGAAACTGAAAGGTTGACATGTCGCCTATTTGTCCCGAAGTTCTAGTCTTCGTTGAAAAGCTATAGAAGGTACTTTATAGTTGCAAAATGCAACAGTTCTTCGTTTGGTTTTACTAATTTCACTTGCTTTCAGCATGCTTTGTTTGATTGCAGTAGTAATGTTTACGCACAATGCCGCTTATGCGTTATGTGTAATAAGCCCAGGTTGTGGCAGATGGCACCCCAAAGCGACCCCGTTGTAGCTATTGCACCCCAGCGCACAAACGCAGCTGGTATTATAGTATTGGCACCCCACGCACGAGCGTTCACCCCCTTCACCACGTAATCATGTAATAAACCCTCGCACACGCCTGTTGAAGGTATAGCTTCTCATTCATGCGCAATTACCCATCTGCATATACTGACATGACGTCACACACTACTTGGTCGGAGCTTCCTGGTGCCCTGGGTCCAGTTGCTTAAAGCGATATTAAATTTAATCCTGCGTGGATTAGATGACATCACACAATGTTGAAGGCTTGTCTCTAATCCTAGATTA
>JAVFBY010192219.1:0-11088 GCA_034781015.1 Tonicella lineata | reverse complement strand
CAGACGAGAATGAACATATATACATACACTCTATATTTAGACCCTGGCTATAACCATAGCGCACGGACAACAGGTGGCCAACACCTATTGTCCTACCCCCACCCCCGAATCCCGTGCCCCAACGACCCCTCGTGAATCGAGCTCCCCTAGGAGAAAGCAATTTCCCTTTAATTCGTCCAACTCAAACAAGGGAAATATTATTTCTCCACCCCTTATCGCATACAATTCACCAACACAAACAACGGTTTTGGAATTGTCGTGCAGCACAAACCGAGTTGCAAAGAAAGTGCTCAAAGGCCAAGAGACATAGATACTTCTAATCTCTTGTTTAAACTGTCTTTAATGTAACCATCCTTGGCGGTCTCACTCCGCCAACGTCCATGACGTTTAAACATTCTATCTGAAATGCCATTGTTGGCAGCCGCTGAAGCACCCCCCGCACGCAAGCTATGGAGACCGTATACATTTATATCAGACACAAGTGGCTTAAAACCTTCTCTAAATATCTCCCTCAAACGGGAATATGACATAGGTTTATTCTCATTTCTGAGTCTGTACTCTGTACCACATTTGGAAACATTACGAAACACAAACTCATCAGAATCTTCAGGCAAACCAGCCATGCTTAAATATTTCAACAATATATTTACAGGACATAATTGACTATCAGTCTTAGCAACAACAACCCAAGCACCATCACGGTAAACATCTGTTTTAGAATGCTCAATAAAAATTGACATATACATTGGGTAAAAAATAATATCACACCTACGAATTTGAAGTAATTCAGCTGACCGCAGAAATCCAGCGTACGCTACAATACACATAGTTAACAATCTTTGACTAAGCAAGTTGTTTTGTGATATTTCATATAATTTACGCAACAACTCCGCATCTACTGGACTTTTCTTTACAGTAGGTTTACTGAGCTTTCGTTTTGCAGCTTCTAATACATTTTTCACCATAGTATTATCAGTGGGACTAACCATCCCTAACATAACATGAACATGTCTCATGCTATAAAAAGCATTTACAACGCTTGCGGATGACTCAGAGAATTGACACTTACATATTAAATAAACAGCAAAATGCAAAAGCTTTACAGGTAAAGACAAAGAAACATCATTAGTTTTAGCCCAATTTACCCATGCTAAATAACCATTTGTATATTTTTTGTTCGTCGAAGCCGCCCGGGCTTGACTCAAAAACTCTGGTATATTCCGAGCAGTTTCACGTAGGTGTCGTGGCAATTCATCTGCGTCATGCGCAATCACAAGAGCCATAGCGTCTGAAATTACAACAAACAAAAAACAGGCATTGAATTAAACAAAACAAATTCTTAAAGCAATCATGTTAAAGTGCAGATCTCTTTCACCGAAAATACCTCCAGCAATCCTGCTCGGGGTATAAGAACCCTTCTCTCTCGGCATATACACCGATTCGGTAACTTCTTTTATAAATTTACCGTGTGGGCATAACAACGGCCAAAAACTGGCTGAAAACCATCTAGGTACAATAAGTGTACCTCTAGCTTTACAATACCTCATGTGTAAAATAACACGTGGAATTAAGTATACTGGGGGTACAATCCAATTGTTTTCCCCACTCCAATTATCAGTAAAAGCGTCTACAGACTCACAACCCGGATTCCAGAATCTAGAACAGAAACGGTCAAGTTTTGCATTATAATAACTGGCAAATCTATCTATGGTGTGCGGTCCCCACAACGCATCCAGTGATTCAAACACAATTTGTGTTACACCCCAGTCATCTCTGTCATTCAGTTTACTTAGAAAATCGGCCTTTTCATTCTCAGTTCTTGGTAGCCAATCAAGCTCTAGGTTAATCTGCAACATGTGACATACATTATATATATCAATAGCAATTTCCTGTAAATCTACATTCATACTGCCTTTCTGAACAATAGATACCACATTCTGGTTGTCTGTAAACCATTTAACATTTTGGCGTTCTAAAAACCTGACCAAACTTTTCAAAATTAACAGAACAGCTTTAAGCTCTCTCCAAGTAGAGCTTCTATTTGCTTCATCATTGTCCCACTGGCCATGTGACACAGCCCCTGATACTTCTACACAATAACCACCATAGCCAGAACCACTAGCATCAGAATACACTATTTTCTGGGTCAAAGTAACGGGCTGAATTGATTTACTTATGTGATTTCTAAGATTTCGCTCCCAATACAATAATTGGTCAATGCTAGCACCTGATAACTGGATTCTTTCATTCCAATTGCTAGCCTTAATAACATCTATACTTAAAGCCCTCGTCATTAACTGACAAACACAACCTATTACCAATTTCATTGATATTAACTGGCCGACAATTGACGAAATTCTCCTAACATTAATAGGATACTCTCGTTCCAGTAGGATGTCATGAATACTCTTATCTAATTTATCAACCTTATGTTCAGGAATCGTCAACGTCATATCTCGTGTATCTAGCTGAAAACCTAACCATTTACATAATTGACTAGGGGTCCACCCACACTTCTCTACTTTCGGCACAAAGCCTGACAATAAAATATCTTGCTTGATAGCTTGACCTGAAATGTTAGCCTCAGACTCAGACGATTCAATGAGGATACCGTCGTCAATATACAGAACAATAGCCTTACCTTCCCCACGCCATTTCTTAACTAATTGCCTAGTTATCTTCGTAAAAATATACGGCGCAGAGCTCAAACCAAAAGGCAACACTAGAAACTTATAATAACATTTCACACCCTTATCGTCTGACCAGGCAAAACCTAAAAACTGTGTATGAGGCTCAAATATATCAATATGGTGGTAAGCCGAGTGTATATCAAACGCAACAAGCCAATCATTAAGCTTTACATAATTGAGCACACAACGCCAATCTTCATATTTAACAGATTGTTTATAAACATGCCTATTTAATAGACTTAAATCTAAAATAAGCCTCAATTTATTCTGTTTTTGTTCGGCTACAGAGAGAGGATTAACAATATATGGCCTCTCACTACATACCGCAATCAAACCTCTGTGTAACAGATCAGATACAGCCTTAGATACGAAACTGTTATGACGTATTGCCGACTGATTATTCTTAATCTCCATATTACATGGCGTAGAACAGAATGGAATTTTGTAACCGTGCTCTATGATTTCTACTATATTGTCTATAGCTCCGATATCCTTCCAAAATTTAGCCCGTTGTTTTAATCTACCTTTTACAATAATTTCGGCCCTGCCTTCTTCATATTCATAGTATTCTGTAGTTAAACATTGGCCTGTGTCATTTTCATTTGATTTAGAACTGTTCGTTAATTTGTAAAAATTTTGTTCATTGTACTTAACTTTCAAATTGTCCAAATTTGAAGGCGGTGTTTCCTCAGCGACTGTTGGGGTTTCCTGGACCACTATTTCTGGCTTGCTGAGGGTGGACGTTGATGAAGGGACAGCTCCTCTTCCAATGCGTGAAATCCCCGCAGTAAAAACAGGCACCAGATCTGGGGTACGTTGACTGGGCTGCTCCGATCCGAAAGGGCTGCTCGACTCCAATATTTGCCCGGGGCACTAATCCTCCTGTACTGGGTAGGTCTCTGGTAATAGTCGCAGCAGCAGTTCTTCTCATCGGATTAAAACGAGAACTCCTCCCACGTTGACGGCTCTTAATTTTCTTCACGGCCCTAACGTCAGCCCTCGCGATCTTTCGATCATCGTCCGAGTCCGACGCCAACTCGTTCGTCACATATTGCTTGACTGTTTCCCAGCCACCTTCTGTTGAATCAGCCATTTTAATCAGCTTATTGCGTTGATTGATTCTATCTGATTCAGAATCGATAAGTTCGTTAGCATATTCCAACTTTCCATATTGCATCGCCCATTTCACTTGGCTAAGAGTATCTAACACCTCAGTGTTAAAAGTGAACTGTAATTTGTTCCCTTCTCTCTTCCATGGAAAATCTTTTTCTTGCTTGATCTTTTTAACATCTTTTGATGTCTTATTGAATTCGGCACTTAAAACCGAAACTTTCTGATCAACACGTTCTGTTTCTCTTTTAGATGACTCAACCTGACGTAAAATTTCGTCCAATTTGTCCGCTATTTCTTTGCTCTCCATGTTGATAAGCCTAATACTGTAAATAGCAGCCAGCAAATTTAGGCAGCACTCTGGTTCATGCCACAGACGAGAATGAACATATATACATACACTCTATATTTAGACCCTGGCTATAACCATAGCGCACGGACAACAGGTGGCCAACACCTATTGTCCTACCCCCACCCCCGAATCCCGTGCCCCAACGACCCCTCGTGAATCGAGCTCCCCTAGGAGAAAGCAATTTCCCTTTAATTCGTCCAACTCAAACAAGGGAAATATTATCGTCCCTTGTAAGACAGAGTTACGTCCCCTGACGTTTGGCTAAAATGCTGGTCTTATCGGTAAATGAATGTTTTGCTAGGTATTTCTCGAAATGAGATCGAATATCATTTGGAAAAGCTTTGTTTGGCACCAAAATGCCATATTCTTGGTTTGGGACTTACATCAGGGTTACATTGGAGTAATTTAGGTTACATTGGGGTAATTAGTCGAACCCGGAAACCTAGGAAGATGAACATGTATATGAGTATAAAGTTATAATAAATGCTAAGTTTAGATAATTCTTGGTAATAAATGTACAATATGTGTATAATTAAACTGATTTACATAGATGAAGGTTTATTTGATTGAGGTTTAACATCATACTCAAGGTTATTTCACTTATATGACAAGGGATTCTCCACTTCTTACCCTGTAATACTTATTATGGTGAAAAACCGGGAGGATACCTTGGAAAAAACACTTCCGCTATAGCCGAAGTCACCTTTTTTGAGTCCCTTATATAGGGAACCTGTGCTGTACATCAAATGAGCATTAGCAATCAGATACGCTAACCACAAAGCCAGTGGGCCCCATAGATTAAGGAAACCAGCCTCAACACCACTGGCAACAAAGAAGGACAACATGCTAACCAAGAAAACATGAAAACCAGGGCAGCTTAATTAGAATAACTTACTTCTCTATCTCAGGTGCACAGTGTACAAAGTCATGCGTCCAGAACTTGTAGAGTGGGTTTTTGATGAGCTCGATGAATGTGATGAGAAGTCCCCAGGGGTGTGGTCGGTTCACTATTAATCTCTCTAATAATACTCTGTAAAAGAAAATCAAAACAAAATAACAGTAGGACAAAACAACGATATGAAGAGCTTTGGTGTCATAGGAAGAACCAATGTCTTAGGAAGAACCAATGTCTTAGGAAAAACTGAAGGTTTGTTTGAATGGGGTTTAACACCATGTTCAGGGGTATATGATGGCGTACGAGCCCAATACGAGTGAAAATAGATAGGGAACCTCGTAAAAACCACTCACGCGATAGCCAGTCACTTCCTCATATACCTCGGGTCCACTGACGTGAACTCGCGTGGTGCATGGAAGGGGGGATCAGCAGTCCAACAAGCTACCCATATATTAAGCCATGGCCCGAGGCAAACAGAACTTCCTGCCAAACTCTTGGCACTAACCTTGTGATCTGTTCTTGTATGGTTTCAGTATTGGCCTCTGCAAAAAGGTAGAGAACGGTGCAGCTGAAGTAATGTGTATGAGTGTTTGGATACCTCAGCTGGTTAGCTATTGCACTCAAAAACAGGTAACGCCCTGAAACAAAATCACAAATAGTCTTGTCAATAATACAAAAATATTTAACCCCCCACTAACTGCTAAATGGGCTAAAACTATTTATAAAAGTAAAATCAGAGAGTTTCTGTACTTTTCCCAGATATAAATAGTTCTGAACTTTCCATTATTGCCATAAAGCGAAAGTTTTGAATTCCTATTTTTCTTTATAATCAAAGTAAAAGTTTGTATTTAAAGTGGTACCCATGTAAATAAAGACCCACCACAACATGCGCCCTACATCTACGATAATTGGGCAGACTAGTTTAAGCTAATGATGTTAGATACAAATGTCTTTGGCTGTCTAGAGCGCTTTATGACTAGTTACAACAAGGGGAAATGTTGCATTATATATTTTAGATAACGAAATTTCATTTTAATGATAAATTGTGTGCTTAAATTGTTTAAACTACCATCTCGCTTAGGGGTAAGTGGGGCTTTAAGAATTCACCCTTGATGTCCCTTCCACATGTGACAAAGAAGGACAATAATAGGATGCAATTAAAGGGATCAACAAATGAGCTACTTGACGCACCAATGCATAGGAAGATCCCACAAACCAACCACCAGGGGGCGATTGTTCAAAAGTCTATTAACATTTCGCCATTGTAGAAAGACGTCACGTCACAATAGAGTTTCTTTGCGACAATCTTTATTTAAGCCCCTGCTGGGGCCCATTGTTCAAAAGTGTATTAACTTTAAACCATTGTTACAATGGAGTTTCTTTGTGACATTGTTCATTTAAGTATGACTTAAAGTTAATACACCGTTGAACAACCAAGCGCAGACAGGAGAAGATTTGGCCTTACCTTCTGTATCCAGACTGACAGCCAGGTTCTGGAAGATATCCATGTGTGAAGAATGAGCTATAGTACTCATACTCGGAGTCAGACCATTACTATTGATGAAATTAATAGCTTGTGTACCCACATATAACACTAGAGCATTGATCAATGGGATGTTATACCTAACACCGGGTTCATCAGTCTGTAAGAAAATTGATTGACTAGTGGGTAAAGGGTTTATGATGTAAGCTTACTAAAACCCAGTCTCAGTAATTACTGATTAATTGAATGGGGTTTAAGGCCGCGCTCAGGGGTATTTCACCTTTATGATGGCGTGCCAGCCCAATGGATGAAGGAAACCAGCCTTGACAGCGATCACTGGCAACATAGAAGACGAGGCAGGACAAGGACAGGAAAAAAAAATACAAACAATTTTGCTTCCTGATGTCCCTTAGCTCAAAAAGAACTGGGACAGCAGGAAGCTCCCACCCACCCGAGTGTATGCGAGAGTAAATAAACGCAACACAACAGAAATGTGAAACGTTATATGAATGCTCTGCTCATTGAGAACTTACTGTTCCTCTTTGAGTCGTCCATATGTTGTTCAAAACATACTGACAATCCCCCAAGGGGGTTGTGGAAATGTAATACATTGTTACTTAGCTGCTGTTGAAAGCTTACATATGATCAAAACTCGCTCCTTTTAAACCAGAGTGCTTCAGAAAGAATGACCTACCTGTAAGCTACTTCTAAGTTCAGATAGGAAGGTCACAGGAGATCTAGTTTTCAGGTAAGAATCCAAATTCTACAAAAACAAATAGTAAAGTGTTTTTAAATGCTGCATGCAAATACATTGCAGAAATATTGAACAGAAGAAACACCACAGATTATAGTATCAAAAAGCTGCATTATGAACTATTTTGAGTTTAATATTAAAGACATAAGTCAACCGGAAAAATAATAAAAAAATGTTTCTTTTGCAGATCTTTATTGATGTAAAGTACATATGCAGAGTCTTAGATTTTTATATTGGTCATATTTTCCTCTGTGTACACCAAGGGAAATATGAGGACTTTGAATTATTTACATGGAACATAAATTGTGCGTATCCTAAAGTTAAGATTTCATTCATTGGGGATTAACACCGTGCTCAGAGGTATGACGGCGTGTCAACCCAATGGGTGAAGGATTGACTGATTGATTGGGGTTAAAGGTCGTGCTCAGGAGTATTTCACCTTTATGACGGCGCACCAGCCCAATGGGCGAAGGGAACCACCCTTGACATCAGTCACTAGCTGGCAACATAAAAGAAGAGACAGGACAAGAACAGGAAAAAAAGAAACACAAATAATTGTGCTTCCTGATGTTCTTTAGCTCAAACAGAACAAGGGCATCAGAAAGCTCTCGCTCAACCACCCGCCTGCATGCAACATTAATAGACTCAACACAACTGTTTTGAAATGCTATATGAATGTTCTGTTCATTGAAAACTTACTGTTTCTCTTGGAGTCGTCAGTATGTTCACTGTTCAAAACATACAAGGGTGCCCCCGAGGGGCAATTGGGAAAACCACCCTTGATGTGACTAGCAACATAAATAACGAGACAGGTCAAAAATGTTGACAGCAAATCTACTCCCCGATGCCCCCATACCTTTCTGAATGCAGGTGGCTGGATCTTTGTCACAACATTTGTTAAGATCCTTGGTGCTTTTGTGATATCTGATAACATGTCCACTTTGAGATTCGGGGTGAACGGGTCTGGCAGTCGCATGTACCGGGGAAAAGCACTGAGAATGAGGTTGCGCATCTGTATGCAGTTAAGAGGGATCACATCACAGAAGGCATAGTGGAAATCTCCAAGGAATTCTGGGAAGTCGTGGAGTAGTACTAGCAGCACACGTAGAGTACCCTGGTGAAATAGATAACGAGTTAAGTTTAAATATTTCGTGTAAATTAAAATTCAGATGTGATACACTTTAAAACAGTTTGTATGATAACTTAAAAGTTAATTTTAAAAGAGGGGAAAACATAAATAACAAGTGTGTTTCTTCAGAAACTTTAATTCCATACATATACAATTATTTTAGTTGTCTGCGCACAGAAATGCCATATATTACAATATATTGTATATTAACTCGCCTGAGCAGGAGGTTAGACTAGTAGTGGCGCGTTAATAGGTAGTTGTGGCACATTAATACCTTGTTCGCCTCCATTGCAGAAGACTTTTGGTCAAACTTGGGAGTCTCCATGAGCACTAGGTACAACTAAAATAATTGTATATGTATGGAATTGTCAAATGTTTTTAAAGAAACCCACTTGTAATTTTCGTTTTCCAATTTTTTTTTAGCAAAATTACTCTAGCTTTTTTTTCTCTCTCAGATAACGAGAGATTAAATGTTACTTTTGTGTAAAAAAAAAAAAAAGGAGGCCTCAATCATAAACTGCATGTATCGTGCAACAAATTTGCGAAAGGATATATTAAAGTAAATATTTTGTTTAAAAATTACCTTGTAGAGGAGCTGTGTAGGTTTAGAAAGTTCAGCATTTCTCAGAAAGGGAGATAGAAATTTGAAGAGATCAATCAGGAGCTGGGCATACATCCCCCAACCCTGAAAACACAAGACATAAAGATTGATTAATTGATTGGGGTTTAACGCAGACTCAGGAGAATTTCTCCTATATGACGGGGTGCCAGCCCCATGGGTGAAGGAAACCACCGTTCACGTCACTGGCAACATGAAAGACAAGACTTAGACAGAAAAAGGAAATGAAAAAGGAGTAAAAAAAACAACACCACAAACTCTGAGGGCACCAGGGCGTCAGGAAGCTCCCGCCCAACCACCCGCCAGACATAAAGAGGTTTACAAGTTGAGAATAATTTGTAATGCTGGATTCCTTTGTGTTTAACGCGGTGCTCAAGCTAGTTTACTTATATGACGACAGTGTACTTTAACAGTAAATGACACCATGTAAAATAAACTTGTTATAGATCAATGGACTGTTGAAAAAATTAATCTTCCTTCAGATCGATTAATCTCGATAATGATTGACTGCTTGGTGTTGAACGCCGTGAACAGGGTATTTCACCTATATGATGGTGTATCTCATGAATAAATTTACAGAGAGAAACAAAGTATTGCGAACAGAAATTATTTAAATTATTTTATTTGTAAAACATCGAGTTTAAGCAATAGAATAGATGGCCTAATATACTGAAATATCATATTGAGTAGAGAGTTTAAAACAAAATAAGTCTTAATGGGCATAAGAATTTATGAAAAGGTAGCTGTTTAGGGGTTAAATACACACTACCTTTTTAAAACTGTGATGCTTACCCTATGAAATGTTGTTAGAGCCAGCAGTCTTCCGATGAAGACCCTATGAGAAATCAACTCCAGCCAAGCATAAACAAAACCTGGTGCCTTCACTGGTCGCAGCATGTGGAATGTGTTACTGTAGGGAAAAAAACAAGATGTAGAATCATACAATAAACAAGACAATAACCGTGCAGGGCGTCTGATTTGAGATGTGCTGTCCTATGCTTTAACCTGGCTCACACCCCACAAATTAGAAGGCCTGCCGTGGTAATACTAAATGGAAGACTTTCATACCTTTCTTATTGTTAAAAAGACAATCCGTTTTGTGCAGACCAAGGCTTTATAGGAATCTCGGCGAAGTTATGCATGACGAAAGCAAACTTGTCCGACAGTTTAGAAGATTGATTGATTGATTGGGGTTTAACGCCGTACTCAGGGGTATTTCACCTATATTACGACGTGCCAGCCCCATGGGTGGAGGAAACCACCGTTCACGTCACTGACAACATGAAAGACGAGACATAAAAAAGGAAAAAAAAAAGACACCACAAAAAAAAACTACTTCCTGACTCCCTTAAGTCTGAGTCCACCAAGGAAGCTCCCACTCAACCACCCGCCAGTTTAGAAGATACGGAGCTGTAAGTTTGCTCAAAAACACTAATTATGGTGGTTTATAAAGATTGAACAAATCAACTAAATCAAATAAATAATTATGGCAAAATTGTCGCCTTCAAATTGTTTTTTTACCATGTGTTTTGGCCGACAGCTTAAACATTTTAATACATATTATTTTGGCAATATCCTGTTATAGCACCCACCCAGAACTTCTGCCTTGAAAATGTTGTGGTGCACCATATGATTTTACATGCTGTGGAGTAGTGTCTTGTAACATGTATCTATTTTTAGTACATTTTGTAACCACATCAAAGGGTAGAGGATTAATGCAATGAACTGGGATGAGGTGGGCAACTGCGCATGACGAATTTCAGCATCTTGGTTAATAAAACATAATTAAAAATAAAAAATTCTGTCACTATATTATAACTAACCCTAAGTCGGAAACCGGACAAGATACAAAAAAAAAATATATCACAAAAAAAAATTTAAAAATTGTTTGTACGAGGACTCGAACCTGTGACCTCCAAAAAAAAGAAAATTGTCAATTCCGAAGTCCAGCGCTTATCCTATTGAGCCACGACAGGACCGAAAGTTTGGAGTGAAACTAAGGTATAAAAATCTATGCTCATGCTTTTAAATGATCACGTGATCAAATTCGTCCTGC
>JAVFBY010192218.1:0-18001 GCA_034781015.1 Tonicella lineata | reverse complement strand
GATTCATAAATATCGGTCAGAAAATAAAGCAATGGTTTTTATACAAATAGCCATAATGACCTTGACCGTAAGGCCACGAATCTTAAAATATGTGCCTTTTCAATGCCATATCATAAAACATATGAATGAGGAGTTTTGTAAAATCGGTGTATAAATAAAGTTATTAGATAATTAAATTGAAGACAAATATAACTGATGACCTTGATCTGACAATCTTAATTCGAACATGTTCAAGACATTTATAAATAAATGTCAGTGTAAAGTTTCTTCTAATAACAATGAGAGTTCTACGTATATAAATCAAAATATAGGCAAAAATGGCAATTTTGTTTTTATGCAAACTAGGCATTTTCCCCAATTTTTCTCTCACCTTTTTTATATGTTTTGTGGAAGGGTTCTATGTTTGGTTTTTTTTTCATTTTTCTGTTTCATGTTTTAGTTCGCCCTCGATGGAAGATGGTTATTGCTATATAGTCCTTTAGGCCTTTGATGTCCCAGTACAGAAATTTGTGTCACAAATACATTAAAACAAGTCATTTAACATAATTAGAAAAACAAAAATGTTGCAGAGACTGACAGCCTGACACATTCAGAGGGTACATGTAGAAACCAGATTCAAAATGTGTTGTTGTTGTTGTAATGCTTAGCAGCACCTCAATTACATCACAACAACGGATTCTAAACACTGTTTTCATAAAACAAAACACTTATTCATGCTGTAAAAGAGTGCCTTATTCCAATGACTTGATGATCAGTCTATTCAGTCTTGTTTCCAAGGATGCTGGTCTCACTTAACGTGTGTTGTTGTTGTTGTTGTTAATTCAACCGACAGTTCACAACTTTAATAACAAAGACAATGTCTTAATATTGCAACTCCAGAAAAATATCATAGTTTGCCTTTTTCCTCTAGTATTCAGGCTGAAAATATGTCTTACATCACAAGGTATTGTGACAATTCATCTATTCAAAAATGAATAAGAAGGTGGAGCTAGAGAACTACTGAAATCAAGGATATCTCCATAGCAACACTCCCATTGTCCCATCGCTATACATCATGACAGTATGGATCCCTCGCAGTACAAGAGGAATAAACATGTATGATTCAGCCTACTACGCAGAGTGATATGCTGACTTTGTCTTTCTATAATGCTTAATAGAGTATCCTTCAGGTCTATTTTAGTCTATTCTATAGAAATCAAATTTCTACAAAACATATTTAAGTTCATATTGTATAGAAATTCTTAAATAAACATTTCTTAAGACTTGAATTAGTCTGGAATTCCGTTTGAACCACATCTGACATTTTATTGTCTATGGACTTATTCCTTGTGTAAGAATACAAATTTCTACAATACATTTGGTTAGATTTTTATTTTCTAAAGAAAATCTGATGCTAATTATTTAGGCTGGACTGTTCTATAGAATGCCCTGTTTAATGTATCTTATTGTCTAAAGAAATTCTATTGGTAGTTCTTTAGACTGGACTGTTCTATAGAAGCCCTGCAACATACATCTCATTGTCTGGAGAATTTATATTGGAAGTTCTTTACACTGGATGACCTGTAAAATACATCTGATTGTCTAAATAATTTCTCTACAAAATAAACGCCTGTGGAATATGTCTATGGAATGGTTATTGTAATATACAATTTCTTTGAAAACCTATTTAATTCCCATGTGACATTCTATTGACTTGTGAATTCCAAAGGCGTTCTACAGCAACTTTTATACACTTCTATAGAATCCTACAGAATAATTTTAGGACCCCCATCCCCTTAGCTCTGAGAGTACCAAGGCATCCCGAACATCCCGTCAACCACCCCGAAGAAACAATCAAGGAAAACACAAGTTGTTCTAAGTATTCTCTGATAAACCACAGTCCGCTGCGTTTAAACAGAAGGTTGCACTGGCGACTTAGTATGTTCCCACTTTGCTACCTGATAGAGACATTTCCATTTACAGTATCTTCATTAACGACCGTGTTTAACAATCAGGCTGAAGTACAACTCAAATAAATTGCAATTCCTCGCAACCTGGTAATAGAGTGGAGAAAAGGTCACAGGGTCACAAGGTCACAGGGTCACAGGGTCACCTGGAAGACGTAGCCAGAGATAATTTAGATACAATTCCGCTGATACCGGAATTGTGCCAGACTGTCAGCAAGCTGATTAAACCCAGAACTAAATAGCCCTCCACTTGCTATGTCACAGTCAGACCTAGGAACATCCCCTTTAAAATGGCGTCGATTGGATTGAATAGTTGACCAATCACATATCTTCTTTCCCAATCAATCTTGAAAGCAATGCTTTTTTAATGGGTTTTTTTTTCAACAAACCAGTTGTCTCCCTTCGTCACATTTGATGCAGATTTAGGAAAACGTCTGGAAACTGTTTCCACGGCCTCAAATCATCTGGGATTTTATTGGACAATTGGAACAGTGACGTTTCATGAATCTCAGAATTACTGATGTCCTGAAGACACTTTTATATGTGATGTCCTCAGACCTAAATGCGACAGCGAAGAGCTTTAGACCCAAATTAACCGCCTAACTGTAAAGTGATGACGTCATTTCGCAAAGAGACGTACCTTGTGAGATACTCTGTGAAAAATTTATCCCACCGAAGGCGGAAGGCCGAACTGTCAAACACCGAACTGTCGGACTATTAACATGAAAAATCCACGCAGTTGTAGCCTTATATATTTTGTTCAGAAATTCGGGGTGGAAATAGTATTCATTCAAAGTGTCAATTTCGAAAAGCAATCTACACGGGGCAGGTGTGTGAATTGACAAGTTTTTAAATTGACAAACGTCCTTCTTGCATGCAGGTGTCTCTGGCAAGATCGCACCGACATCTTCTTGTCAGCTTCTTTGTTTCTTATTCCATCGTTGATCATTAAAATACATGTATATACTTAACTCATATGTTGCAGTCCATTTCCAGTCTAAATGTGTCATTTGTTTATCACAAGTATGGTTAAATGGGATAGCCTATAAGAATGTAATAAGGTTGTCCAGTCTGTCATTCTGCTCATCAGCTGCCTTGACGTAAATGTATCCAAGAGAGACAAAACTTCTTTACTTGCCTTCAAATTGTATTTAAGACTCAGAATTCAGCCTGACTGGTTTACGACCTATTTCTTCATCAGAAGTAATTGTAAATCGCTTAATTTGAGCAGTCCACAGCTTTCTTCCGTGGCGGCAATGGGAACTGTAAGGGGTGGCAATGAGAACTGTAAGGGGCGGCAATGAGACTGAATACGGATTTAATCGGAACGATACGGTTTCACATTGTGCAGGCGTCAACCAATCAACGAGCAATCAACGAGCGAAAAAAATTATTTTTTGAGACGGGATAAAGTATCGTTTTCACCTTTGATTAAGTCTATGGTTAAGACAGCGGTATTTCACTGCATTGCAATTCAATTAGAAAATTAATTGAATTTTCTGATCTGAATGTTGCCTCAGGAAATTAGAGACCTAATAGACTACTTACCTCCATTTAATTCATAGCTGTTGCAATACACCGCTTACAATGTTGGGAATGTGTTTTTTTTAAATATATAGAATATTAATTTCTATGTGTGAAAAAAAAAATTTGTTAATTATGTGATATGGTAACTTTTTTGTGACTACACATGTAGCACTCGTATAAACGTGTTATGTTACTATAGGAGTTACCAAACCATGTGCTTTCGCAATGGTCAGTTAATTATACAATTACCAAAAACAACAATATAGTTACATACCAATCAGTTAGTGTATTTAATGAGCATGTTCATATCAACATAACTCGTTTATAATAAAGTCAAAGACCGTGAATGAATATTTATGCACTGAATTAAGACTTTCCGTTTGGGGTTGTCGCTAATTTGCTTTGGAGAGTCACGGCAACGGCTTACATGTATATGTTGCCGCTTTAAGCTCTATAAAGTTTTATTTCTAGCTCATAAGTAACGATGCAGGACCCTGCTTCTCAAAACTAAAATTAGTAATAGCAGATTAAAACACTAATCCTGAATTAGAGATAGACATTTAACATAAAGTGAAATCAGCTAATCCTGGATTAGTGATTTAATCTGCTAGTAGGGCTTAGTGCAATAGAATTAATAGACGTGTTCGGCTTAAGCGTGGTTCAGCGAGATTTGGAAAAAATTGTAGCAGTTGTATAGATGAAAATCGAGAAAGCGTTATGTTGAAACAAAAGCGAGGTGTTCTGCAATTTTGACGTAACTGATGACGTTCCAATGGGGTTGACCAGTGTTCAAAAATGGAGATTATTATGTCACTTATATAACTAGCAGTGCCATCTTTGTCATTGACTAACAATAGCATGGTATGAATATCCAATGGAACTCTATTGTTAGTCAACGACATAGATGGCACTGCTAGTTATATAAGTAACATATTAATCTCCATTTTAGCCACTGGTCAACCCCATTGTTGCGTCACTTTTAAAACGAACTATTGCAGCGCCACCCCCTTCGAAATAGCGTTCGAAAGCAGACCATTGTTGCGTTCTGTAGTTCATAAATATTTTACTATAACGCAACATGGAAGTGACGTCTGTGCCATTCAGGATGAAACAGCGCCACCTATTACACTGCGGCTACTCCGAAACGGTCTAGTGCATGCTACAGGCGATGACATCACGACAAAACTGTGTATCTAATCCGGCTTGTCTGCTGAACATAATAACTTCAAACTGCGAGACATACCCCGGGACCTGCAGCAAATACGATTACTGCGGCTGCAGACTGAGTCATGTTTTATTATTATATGCATCTAAGCCTTCACATTTCTGCTGTGTGCATATATAAACATAGTATAAACTCGATTTAAAAGAAGACTTTGCTAAAATATACTCTCTTATTTTCAGAACAATCTTTGCCTTGTTGACAGAAAAATGTTGTTACATCAACAAGAACAACAAGAGTGGATACAAGACTTAGAAATATTTCACCACGGGGTAAAAACGGAAAATCGCAGCAATAAATGTTTGTCGCTGTTTCGATCGAATAGGCTCATAATGCCTGAACAAATCCACATCGACAACGACCGGCTAAAGCACTTAATATTTCTTTCCTCTCCCTCCTTAATGACAAACTCGCTTATACGGACGTTCACGCTCCTGTGCATTTTGTTTTCAAAATGAATCTGTCAGAATCCTCTAAAAGAACTGGAGAACACTTTTCTGACCTTGGGTATCTCAATCAAAGTACAATCTAGGTCAAAGGAAGTAACAGTTCCGGTATCTTCGTCATGCTGGTTTCAATTGAAATTAGGTAACCGGAACTACTTTTTTGCAATGGAATTTTTGAAAATAGGGTGGTCGAAATTACAAGCCAATGTGTTTCGAATTTTAAATAGCCTTTTATCCTTGTGACAGTGATTTTTGTTGGAGAAAAAGACAGGCGAAAAGAATAAACCTCACTCCATCAAATACGGCAACTATAAAAGCCTGTTAACAAGGCAGCATTTCCACCGCTTTGAATGCCTAAGTGGCTCGAAACCGGTTTACCTTTGGCCGTCCGAATTTAATAAACAAATTCGGAGTTTAAATATTGAAATAGAGCCTCTTGTTTGTGCACAATCCTTGTAAAATAAAATTGCTACTCTACGAATAACTAAAACTATTTGAACGAGCGCAAGAAAGCTTATAATATTAACAATTATCCAGATATAGCTCAATGAATGACACAATGGCGGCAAATATTAGTCAATATTAAAACTTGAGGCAGTAATATTAGCTTAGCCGCCTACTATTATATCTATGTGTATCAACAGAAACTCTGACCGGCATTTTTCTAGGAATGTCAACCAGAAAAAATATAAACAGTGTGATTCGACTGGGTAAAAAACTCTCCCGTATTCTTGAGTAGCCTACATTTGTTTGTAAAACGACTTAAATATCTAATAATCGGTCAGAAAGTATACTGTATAAGTTAGACAAATGTTTGAGCTCAAACCAATACATATGATTATCCTAAAGGAGATGTCAGTTTTGTCAATTTTAAAGAAACTGAGAAACAAGGTTTCGTGACACATGTTATTTCATTGCACGGCTATACTTTATACCATACAAAATATGTGACAGCCTTGGGTTTTCGGTAAAGTAATATTATGAAAGGAAACCTTATTTTGCCAGCTATTGTCTGCTGTAATAACCCTGAAATTGATTTTTAAAAAATGACATCACCGGTTTTCCCCTTGTGGTCTTCATAATTATGGCCTCTCGTTCTCTTTTACGACCTTTCGCTGCTACTAGTCTCCAAAAAAGACCGTTTTCGTCGGTTAATAATTCCCTATTATGTTACAGTAATATCACTGGATTACCACGAGCATATTACGAACTTTTGCACGACTTAACACGATATATGTACATGTGTACGTGTTGACTACGCTCCAGCACGAGTGTCCAAAGAAAACTCTTGTCGCATACAATAGTGCAGTGTTAACAAGCCCAACAAGACCTAAGCACGTTGTATACGGTCTCAAAACGCGGAAAGGGTTGGACAGACTGCTCTTCCACTTTCACAATATTTAGTACGATGTTTAACGAGCTATTACCTCTCCTAAAAGCGCCTGTTATATCGTTTTTATCTCGTACAACAAGTTCAAAATTTGTAAAATTTGAGAAATCCTCTGGCATTATGGTGGCATTGTTCCGTCTAGGGTAATTTCCGTCACTCGTTGGGCTGACACACTGGCATTATGGTGGCATTGTTCCGTCTAGGGTAATTTCCGTCACCCGTTGGGCTGACACACTGCCATTCTAGTAGAAATACCTTAAGTACTAAAAACAAACCCAAATTAAACTAACAAACTAATCTGAGAGAGCCAATCAGTCCAAAAGCATCTGCTACCCAGAGATAAAGCTCAAATAACTAATAAATGGCAAAGAAAGGCTTGAACAAACAAATTCGGAATTCCAATATTGACGGATACAGCCTCTTGTTTGAGCTCAATCCTTGTAAAATAAAATTGCTACTCTACAAGTAACTAGAACTATTTGATCAAGCGCAAGAGAGCTAATAATATTAAACAAACATCCAGATTTGCCTCCATGAAATACACAATGGCGGCAATTGACAGCAAATATTGAAACGTGATGCAGGAATATTATGGCTTAGTCGCTCACTGTAATAACTGTTTGTGTATCAACTGAGTTCGGTGTTTATTTTAGGGATGACAGACAGGAGAAGGGTCAAAAATGGAACTCGATTGGGTGTAAAGAGCCTTATCCAATATAGGCTTCATTTAAATCCGTTGTTAAATCCACAGCAGCATCTGGAATTTAGTGTCAAATGGTTGTTAAAAAAAGTCTTCGTTGAGACAGCTACAGCCATTTCGAAGACGACATACGACAATGCTTTCTGGCCTAGTTCCCTTGTAATACCAAGATGGCGGAATGCAAGTTGTAAATTATTTATTAATGTGTTTCCCAAAAGAAAAAGCGTCTGGATCGGATTGAAGGTCAAACGGAAAATTATTTTAGTCAGAGACGGTTGCTGGAAAGACAGAATTTTGAAAGATTTGAGTTCTGCAGAAAAAAGTAGTCGGAATGTCATATAATATCTTGTAAAATAGTTTTAGACGGTGAATTTTCCGTTTAATTTTTAACGGAAAAAACAGATTCTTCGTACATAAGTTTGAATGATGCACTCTTTGTTAGGCCGGTGACGGTTCTGAGACACTCCTTCTGGATTCTTTCTATTCTCTTAATTTTGCGTTTCCGTAACTGTCTTAGACCACATCGGCGTAGTCAAGGAGTGGCCGAACGAATGATTTGTACATGATTCCTAAGCTTGTTCTATCAAGTTTATATTAAAGATCACAAAATATGGATCACCTCTTGGTGACCTTTAAGATAGTGTCTTCGATATGTTCAATTCAAGAGGCATCGTGTAAAAGTGTTACTCCCAAGTGTTAGTGGCAGAGGTCAGTAGTGACAGGGATGTCATTGAAGAGGCATCGTGTAAAAGTGTTACTCCCAAGTGTTAGTGGCAGAGGTCAGTAGTGACAGGGATGTCATTCAAGAGGCATCGTGTAAAAGTGTTACTCCCAAGTGTTAGTGGCAGAGGTCAGTAGTGACAGGAATGTGTATTGTTTTTCAAAATATAATAAATATTGTATCAATCTAAGCACGATTGCGCTTGGGAGCAGATATTAAAAGAGTTACATTGCTCTATATATAGTCGTACACCATCATCAAGAAGGCCAAGTCTATTCATACAGCTGTAATTCGCCGGACGACGAAAGCCCAATTTACAGCAATTTACTGAATATCCGTTTATATTCAAATGCCTATGAAAAGGACTTTTTTTATTTTCCCCACTGTTATCATTTGAAAAAAGGGTTCTCATATATAACGATAGCACTTAAATGTGTCAGCGCGCGGTTTCTTGAAATAAAAGTGCAAAATAACAAGTACAGAAAACGAAAACCCCAGAACTTGGCACCAGTGTGCTGTTTGAGACGACAAGATCCTTCTTACTGTTTAAGTGCGATAGTAATGTTGGCTATAAACATTATAACTTGGCAAACATTGAAGAGACAAAAGAGTTTAGGGATATCAGAACTAGTCTTAATAAATAGACAGTTAATCAAATGTGACGCGTACGAAAAAACGGTAAGCAGTTATTCACTTAAGATATATTGGAAACAAACAAATGACGAAATGGTCTTTTATAATCATCTTTGGACCACTGTGGACAAGTCGATTCGATTCTCGCCCGTGTTCAGATAATTTTTTGACCGGGGTTTTTATAGTTTCTTCAAGTGTTATAACACTATGTGAACTAAAAGTTATCAATAAACGGACAAGGTTAGTCTAGGTTTATAGCATCAGTTTGTAACACATCTTCAGCCAGAAGCGGTAAACAGAGAACTGGTACCTAGGTATTCATTGGTTCAGAAAAATGACGCCACACAATGCGTCAAAGAATATGGGCATGCGTTATTTATATATAAAACAATAAGTAGAGCTTTGTGTTGGCCTCTATATATAGCACTATGGTGTACGACCGAGGGTCGTCAGTTCGATCCCCACTGTTGCCTTTTTAAATTAAATTTCAAATTTTATATTTTTTTTATTTCGGACGTAGGGTTAGGGTTGATTTAGTTATATTTTAGTCACTGGCAGTATTTTTTAGGTTGTAGTTGAATTTATTAAAAAGTGTATTAGTTTTTTAAACACCTGGCTACCAGTTCCTTTTATATCGGCACATACTTTCAACCCGTTGTTTTGTCAGTTAAAGTCCATTGTCTTGTGATCATGACAGGGACCCACCACTAAGGTGTTGAGTACCTCGTGTAGATATATCTAATAGAATTCTGGATAAGACAGGTAATAAAAAAACACCACAATACGATGTCAATTTGTGAAGAACATTAGGCCAACTGTAGCTCTCTTGTCAGATTGTCCAAGACGGTCATTTGAACGTGTAAGTTGGACGTGTCAATTTAAACGCTATTTTCGGAAACTGCTTGATATGGTCTATTGTTACACTAATTTTATATTTACGTTTTCCATTCTTTTAAAGTGCTCTTTTGCGCTAATCATATAAATCTATAAACGAAGGCCACCGTTTTTTTTAAATGACCTTATATTGCCTATCTTTTCTGTGTCATTGTATTATTGTAGCAGAAACTGTTTTTATACTTATTTTTTTCTCTCCGTTTTAATAATAATAATAATAATATACCTTTATTTGGGACTGAAATCCACATTTCGATTGTTACAGTAGATGTTATAACACAAAGATATATATATTGTAAACATTCTTAAATATTTAGAAACCCTATTGCTATTTTTTGTTAATGTTTGGATTTATTTTCAATGGCTGCTATTACAACTAGAAGAAGCCACTATCAGTAGGACTTTATTTCTATCTTATGTGTATGTTACTGAATCGTGATCATTTTCAATCATCGCATCACATTATTTTTCCTCCTCTACTATCAATACATCAAGATATTGTTCAAGAACGGTATAAACGTTTTTGTTTTTATGGGGTTTTTTTTAGTCGGGTGTAGAATTTCTGCCATTTGGGTCTCTTTAGCCTCCCGTTCCTGCAACAACCATCTGTTCACAGAGGATAAGATTACGTATGAAGCTATCGGCAATTTAATTAAGGAAGGAGTATAAGAAGATAGCGGATTCCATTCTCTTGTAGGAAGAAGTATTAGAAGATAGCGCATTTCCTTCTCATGTTAGACACAATCTTAACCAGTATGCTGTCATCGTCTGTGTGTTCTATGCAATAACGGTTATATTGGGGACGAGTTTCACATCTTAGTTTCACAATTGTAACAGTGTAGATCATTTAAGACGTAGATCACCTATCCTGCAACTCTTAATGTAAAAACTGTCATGTACCATGCTTGTGAACTCTATACCAGTAACAACAATGGCTAAAATAAATTACAAGTTAATGAATTTAAAACAATAACATCGATTGTTTGCATAAAATATAGAAGAGCTGCAAAACAAGCTGAATTCAACAATTTTTATTCAGACTTTGTCGTTTTTACACAATCTAATTAAAGATGGAAGCATAGGAGGGGTATGGGGCAGTCAACTACAGGGTAAAACTCCCACCGACAAAAAAGTGTCTATTTAGGCGTGACAAATGTATGTCACATTATATTATTGCCGTACCAGAATTTCCTCCTGTCTTAAACATATGTCTTTTCCATCAAATCTCTATGTCTTATTGTGTTATCTTGTTAACCTGACAGTTTCCACTTGTCTGGGAATAGAATCACTAAACACCCCTTCGTAGACACCTGCTCGATGGCGTATGTTGATTGTAAATCAGGCTAGCTGTTTCATTCGCGTGATACTAATGAAAAAATGTAGTTAAAGAAAATATAACATAACAAATGTAATATCCCTAGAAAGGTTATTTTGCTAAACTGAGAATAACTTGAAATAGACTCAACGTTTGATAGGTGTTAAACACCGTTCTGGGAGGTATTTCACCAGTATGACCTTTAACACATATTCTTTTTCATATAATCATCCGCACTCTATATATATGACTTGCAGCCTGCAATAAAATCATTATTGTAATATTATTTTTCATGTAAAAACTGTAAAAAGCAGAGGAACGGCGACATTTCACATGTGGATAATGAACGTATAGATACTATTTACGCCATGACCTACGACCGCTAGATGATGTAAAAGTAGCCCGTTACTTGTATTGACCAATCAAAGTTAACTTGGATGTTATTTCCATGTGTTATTTACACATATTTATAACACAGTTCAGGAGTGGAGATATCGGGTTTGTAGTTTGAGACTAAGAACTTCATGTTCTGTATATCTTGCATGTCTTGCACAATTCCTTTAATATTGTTCTAGTTCTTTGACAATCATTTACCAAGAAAACAAACTAATCATAGATTCAAAGTTCTGCTTTATTGTCTACACAGACGCTTCTATGTCAATTCGGTAGAAATTACGGACAAAAAAGAGTTCGTAGAACTATAAAAATTCCATACCCCGTTTTCCTCAGAGAATTATTATCTTGTCTGAAAGACGTTCTGTATTCCTGGTGGATCTTATTTTCTGAATATAAAAACCCGACGGAGACACGTGACCTACATTATTTAACTGTTGCTCAATTTTAGCTGCCTCTTAAGTCCGTTCAATTTAAGTAAATATTCAGATCTATTCACCTATCACATTGTATTCACCATTGGCAAACCATGTCACGTACACAATTTTAACTTCTGGTGAAAACACACTCGAATACGTAACAAATTCGATTATTTCTTAACTTTTAAATGTATTGAACGAAGAAATGGGTTAATGTGGTATGGTAATCATGTTCGGCTATATGTGGATTGATTTGCTAGTCCATCAATGGGGGACTCGTAAATGCTGCAAAGGGAAATACTATTAGACCCTGACGTAGCGTAATGCATTCGAAAGTGACGCAAATTTATAGTGTCACGGACGTTTTTCCTCTGTGACGTCATTCTTATGAGTCACATTCGAATGCATTACGCGGCGTCAGGGTCCAAACTTATATCCCTTTCCAGCATTTACGAGTCCCCAATTGAAACTTACGCAACAGAACATTAGCACGTATGCTTAATTTACGTTTTTGGAATTGAATATCAGCCATGGCAGAAAAATCATCACTTATTATATGTCCCAAATATGTATATGAAGTCACATATTTTAATTAACTATCACAAAGATATAGTGATATCTTTTAGATACGACTAAAATACCTTTCCATATTCGTCTGTTTTCTTGTTATATTTTAACACAAAACTAAACCAAGGAATCAAACGACTAAAATGGAATAAACCACAATGAACTCAAACCTGATTAAATTTATCAAGAAATCAACCCAATATAAATAAGTTCGGGAATAATGACAGTTTTAAATGTTAAACTTATTGATGTATTAACGTTTGACAGTAAGGAAACACTTTCACAGAGTTCTCCCCCTTTCAACAAATGTTCTATATTCGCCACCAAGCTAATTGGAACAGTGGATAGGAAACGTCTGACAACCTCAGGCGGTTGACAGCTTTTTATATTGGCACAGGAGCGCCTTCGATGATTTATATATATTTGTTACAATTTGGGTGAACATTTATGTAAGGCATATATTGTTGATTAAACGGCAGGGAAGTATTCAAGTGAATACAGACGGGTATTTGTGGTTGGTTGATTGAGGTGGTCGTCAGTTCATAACCGTACGTCTCACTTCCTTCTGATTGGTTGATTGATTGACCTTTAAAAATTGAATAACAAGATATCCACGAGGAGTTCATTCTGTGTCTGGCCGCTTTAAGATTATGGCAGGATTTAGTTTGAAGGTGTAGAGACCTAACATCAATGAATTAGTTCCCTTTCTCAGATCTAAACATGACGCGTTCAGCATAAAATGTAGATTTTTTTCATTTCTTTAAACGAGACACAATCTTTAGCCGCTCATTGTGTTACATACTTCCCTAAGCTCTTGGTTTGATACCGGAATTCTCTTTAGTTGTTGTCTTACAGAATATGCTGGTGAAAATACAGCTGAAACAATCCAGTCCTGTTGAAGATAGATCGGGTTTTGTTATATTTTAATTCTAATCCAGAATCAGAATTAATGGTGTGTGATAATAAGTAATGGATTGTTTTTCATAACTTTAATAAGATAAATAGGTATTTAAAAATAATATTTTTCTATTTATCAGGATTCAGATTACATAATAATATTTGAAGCGGACATGTAGTTTGTTCTGTGATGAGAGTGTCATCTTCCTACGATGGTTACTCTCTGCAGCCGCATTAGTTTCACGGATGGAGGAGATTAAGTAAACCGGCGCGTGTCCACTGATTTGACACAGTGTTTTTAATTTGATGGGTGTTTTCTGTCAGTTTGCACTGTGCTCCCACGGGGTTCCCAATCATCCGGAACCTCCACACAGCTCATCATACACTCTCTATCTGTGCATTAATTCCAATATCCAATAGTGCTGTTTTGCAATTCCTTAGAATTCTGGCAAAGAATATTGCGTTCTGTGTTTAATTAATAGGATCGCCTGCATGATATATTGTCGCCCTTTGACCTGAAAATCATAACCGTATTATGAAGCGGTTAATATTGCTGCCTCAGTCGTTTTCTCATCAGGACAAATAATAATACCGTATTTTTTTTTACACCTTTGATCATTAACCAGAGATCCAAATCTACTTAACTCTTCCATTCTGTCGATGAAGAGACGCTTGCAAGGTGACCCGTCGAGAACACCAATTTCAATATTTTACCATATTCCCAATTGTCCACAACAGTATCTTGTCAGCTTTATGATGATACACCGTCTCAAGTTTGATGTTGAGAGGAGGGCACATTGTTGGTAACAATTGATGAAGTATACAATTAATCTCAATGCGATGGATATTATATTTGGCTCCAGTTAATTAGAAAGTTTTACGTAACGATCTCTCTCCGCAGATTTTCAACTAAAATTTTAAATATTGAATAATCGACCAGAATATTTTGTTTCTGCTAGGAAATGTTTTTAAATCTCTTTGTTATTTTGCTAATAACATATGTTTGTTTTTATAGCGTGTAACTTTTTAAAGATTACATTAAATCTTAGAGTTGTAATTCTTATCTATCAAATTAGTTAGAGCGGGCGGCTGCGGGAACTAGTGCGCTTTTAGGAAAGAATTGTCTGGAAGCCGATTCGTTATGACGTCATGTTTACATCTTGGGCTTGTCCAATGTTGCCATTGTTGGTTGCCAGTGACGTCTGGGTAGGTTTCTTTGAGTCAAATAACTTTCCTGACCAAAACGCCAATCAAACACACAAGTAAAACAATTATTTTTAGAACAGTCCTAGTATCATAACTAGTCTTGTTTATTTAGTTTTGTTAAAAACGGAAAGAAATCTGGAACTTTATTTTTATCAAGAACGTACCGCATTTGGCTGTTACAAATCACCATGACAGAGTTTGATCGACGTTTCTATACTCGCCACCAAGCTGTTTGAAAGATAAGAAACTTCGGGCAATTGTCAGGCTTTTATGTTTGTACAGAATCGCCCCGATGATTTTAATATGTATGTTGCGTTTTGGTTGTGATTTTATGTTTATTCTGTAGCAAACACCACATGATACCAAGGAGAGACACGGGAATTTATTTGGCTCGAAGAATGAAGTGTTCGTCAGTTCATAGTCATAACCATTACACAAACAATTTTGTATAAAAATATCAACTAGGATCAATCCATTCTCTGTATTATGGCTGGATTTAGTGTGTCGGTTTGGGAGACCAAAATATCTCTTTTCCCGCTGATCGATATCATTCTAATGGGACCTGGCAATAATAGCTCGAACATCGAGGGATTAGTTCCCAGGCCCTGATCTAAATATCTGCACAAATCTAGATTTTTATTCCACTTCTTGAAATGTACTAAATGTTTAGCTGCTCATTGTGTTACATTTTGCCCTAAAGCTCTTGGTTTGTGAGCGGAAGTCTCGTCAGTTGGTGTCTTTACAAGAACATTCTGGAGAAAATACAACTGAAACAACCCAGTCTTGTGGAATGTAGATAATGTATTTTTTTAAAAAAAATTCAAATCCAGTTACAAAATGAATGGTGTATGGAAGTAAGTGATGGTTATCAGTTGTTTTTAAAAATTATTATAACTGTAATGAGAAAATAGGTATCTTGAAATACATTTTTGTATTGATCTGTGTTTATTTTATCTCAAGATTCCATAAGCGGAAATAAGTGATAAAGTGATAACATTCTGGAGATAAATATGAATTTGTATAAACAAAAATACCTTTTTATTCATCCGGGTTATTCAGATTTTGTAATATTTGAACTGGACAACATATTTTGTTATTTTATGATAGGGTTGTCTTTCCACGATGGTTACCTTTTTAACAGTCGTATTAGTTTTAGGAATGAAGAAGATTTGGAAAGCCAGCGTGAGTCCAATAGTTTAGAATGTTTAATTTGGAGGATGTTTTCTGTTTGTTTTAATTGTGCTCTCACGAAGTTAAACACTTCTTCCCATCCCCGAGAACAACACACAACAAGCCATCCATTCACTATTTGTGTACTAATTCTAATATCCAATTAATTTTGTGGGTAATGTCTCAGAAATCTGGCAAGAAATATTGCTTCCTCTTTTGAAATAAGAGGGATGCCTCTCTGATATATCGTCGATTTTGACCTAGAAATCCTAGCGGTTGTATGAAATGGTCCATTTAGCTGCCACAGTCGTCTTCTCTATGGGAGAAATAATACTGCTATTGTATTTACACCTCGAATTATTGTGATCTCTATTGTCCAGAATCTTGTCCTATATTGTCCGGAATTAATTTCAGTCGATATCTGTACAAAAAAAATGTAGGCGAAATATAGCTAGAAACAATCAATTTAGTCCTATGGAACATATACTTTTTTCAATTCCAATCCGGTTACAGAATTTATGATGTGTGAAAAAAATATAGGATATCATTGGTTTTTTATAACTTTCAGGAGAAAAATATGTACTACATTTTTGGATTTATCCTGATTCGTTTTATCTCCAATTTCTTAATATCTGAAGTTGGCAATCACGTTTGCTCTATCATGCAAGGGAATGTCTTCTCGCGATGGTTACATTCTCAACAGTCGCCTTAGTTTAAGGACGGGGGAGATTGTGCATTCCAGTGTGTGTACGCGTGTTAAATTTCAAGGGTTTTCCGCCCGTTTGAACTGTCGCCACGGGGTCACAGACTTCTCCCGGTCAACCTAGCCCAGCACAAGACTCAAACATCCGCGATTGGTGCATTGATTCCAATATCCAATTGTGCTTTTTGGGAATTTCTTTGAAATCTGGAAAGAATTCTGCTTTCTCTATAAAGAGGAAGGCGTGTGTGGTATATTGTCTACTTTTTGACATTTATTTTATGATAGGATGTAGTTTTATCATTATGGTGATGACTATTGTTTTTTAGAGATAACTGGGGATCTCTTAGTTAAGACTTATCTGGAAGCCGATTCGTTATGACGTCATATTAACGCCTTGTATTTGTCCTGTGTTGTCATGTTTAGTTGCCAGTGACATCTGGGTGGGTTCAGTTTAAGCTGTGCACTGAAAAGTCATACTATCTGTCAAATAACTTTCCAGATCAAAACCCTAATCAAAAAGACAAGCGACACAATTATTTGTAAGAAATGTCCGAGTTTAGCCTGCCATAAATATTTTTGTATTTTTTGCCTTCTAGAAAATGGAAAGAAATCTAGAAAAATTTACAATCAAGGTCACAGGAATTTAATTTGAACAGTCAATTGAAAAATATCAAACATAATGTTGTCTGTTTCGTTCTAAATTATAAATTTTTCTTTTTTACTTTTGTTACGAAGATAATACTTTTAGGGATGTTGATGAAAGTAATATTTTGGAAACGGTATATCAATTGTTGGTAAATCCATGTTTCTACAAGGACGGCTTTTTACAAATAAAAATAAGGGAAAAACATGACACTAATAATCAGTCAAGATGTATGAATTTATAAATATCGATTCGGTTGTGTCCGGAAATTCCCATGACGCGTCTTCAACAAATTTGCTTTGAGCTGATGTTATAGTAGATGCGTAAGGATGGTAGAGATGCTCAATAAAATGAGAGGGATGTTGGTGAGAGAGTTAGTATTGTGTTAGTGATCTCGGGAGAACAGTGTTTCTCTAACATATCATCCGATCAAACAATACGGTATTGTAGAGAAAGAAATGTTAATAGAGAGCTTATGGTTTTTGAACGAACCTGACTGGATGTCTGTACAAGAACATTCTAGCGAAAATAAAACTAAAGACATACAATGCAGTCCTGTGGAACATAGTCTATGTACTTTTTTGAAAGTTTTTTGATAACTTTCAGGAGAGTAAGCCAGGATTACTTGCATATTTATTGTGATATTTACTTTATAAATTTATTTACTTTTCTTTTTTTCTGTTATCACTGTTATCATTTTATATGTATTGGTAAATAAACATTCAAATCAAATCAAATCAATCAAATGTACAGAAAGCGTTAAGTATATATTTACAGAAAAAGGTTGTGTTAACAAAAATTGATGTAATACTTGGAGTTCATGATAGGAAATACGGTTCTTGTAACACTTTTGTTAATTTCGTCATTTTGATTGGTAAACTTTGTATCAGCAAATTAAAATATGGAAACTTTGCAAATTTGAAACACGTTTTTAATTTCGAATGTAAATTAAGGAAATGTAAATTGTACGAAAAGGATATTATCTGTTTGTAAGATGACATATGTGTTATATAGAAGTAAAAGGAAAATGCAACAGTGACAGAACAAAGAATGTGAAGTAATATTGAAAATGCATGTACATGTAAGATGTTATCTATCTATGCTAAATAAAATTTTATTCAAAGAAAAAAAAAACTGTCGCTAAAGCGTAATTCAGCAGGAACGATAGCTAAGCGACTGACGAAAACTAGGGCCCTAATAATACCGATC
>JAVFBY010192107.1:0-11089 GCA_034781015.1 Tonicella lineata | reverse complement strand
GACCAAGCCGGTTATATTATACCGGCGAAGGTTTTAATCAAATGAGTGAACACCTGGTACTCATGTCAAAAGTAATAAAGACTTCCGGATTCCTGGTAATCGAGAGGACCCGCGACTCACCCGGCAAGGTTATATCAACAAGGATATGGTGTCCGATATCTGCTGAGCGCTTGAGCGCACTCTGTAATAGCATGACCTGATCAACTCTCCAGTAATTGAGACGTATATATATGGGATGAGTCACTCATAAAACCAGGATCGTTAAACTGTTTTTGTTACAGAAATTAACGATAATTGCTCCGTCGACAATTGCTCCGACGACAATTGCTCCCGCGACATTTGCTCAGATGACCATTTCTCTCTGCAAGACACCTGCTTCTTAAAAAAATCATATATGCAGGAGCAAATGTGTCATATATCGCCATATATCATGGATTTATAACGATCTGAAATTGTGTATGTCTCGCTCCAATATGTTATATATACATATTGGAGCTAGAACTAGGCCTACACGATTTCAAAGTTAATCATTTTACTAAAGTCAGAATATGATCACAGCAACTCCTTCATTTATTGGGAAAGGTCGAAATACAACAGTTAATAACTATTGAAATACGAATATTGTTTAAATGTGAAACCGACGTATAGTCAATATATAGGCTTATAGATCAACTTTACCAAATGAAAATATACCTCGATTAGGAATAAGTATTTAATAAGCTATATATATGACCTCGCTCGGGTTTCTCTTCTATAGCCGAATGAAGACGGTAAAGACATGATACAACCGTGACATGTCACGAGGGAGTCTGTGTCGTCCTCATGGTATACCGCCCACAACATCGCACTGCTCGTATAGACACCCGAGCTGTGTTTGACGTGGACGTGACGTGTGTTTGGGCGAAGTTAAGAGATTAGAACGGCTTAACCTCGCTTCATTCATCCCCATACCCTCATATCAGTTACAGGGTCCCGGGTTAAAACAATCACACTTGTCAATTAGCAACTACAAGCCGTAGAACAACTTTATGATTTCACACATAATAGCTTGATGGCACGCAAGACAAAATTCAATGTAAAAAAATCAGATCTAAAAAGGTGTTATATATATCTCGTTAATACAATACCGGGGACGCTATGAGATCCGGTTTAAATCCGATTAGGCAAAAATCTCCATATGATAATATGATAAAGCCGAATAAGTCATATTGTGTTAATAGTGTTTATATTTGAACAGATTGATTGATTGATTGATTGGGGCTTACCGCCGTGCTCAGGGGTATTTCACCTATCTTGTTCACGGAATCCGGAGCTCTGTGTTACTGTAGGTAACACTTCCGGGTGTTTACTGTCTCGAGCCGTTGTCATTTGCAGGCTAAAATTTCATATGATGCCTAGCCTTTGCTTGTGTTTTATGTGGCGAGACCTTGGAGACGTTAAAAAAACAGCTCCCCCAAAAATCAAATTAAATTTATTATTTTGGATATATGCTTGTTGGTTCGTAATCATTATTGATTAATATTGTGTGTTAAATTTTCAAAGCAAAGTTTTGTTTTTATTTCATTGCTATTTGAATGCTCTGAATTTGTCGAAGCATATCCGTCGCGTAGGCCTACATAGCGAAAGCTTATTAAAAAGTATACTCTTTGGGCTCACCATTTGTAATCACGATGGCCTTGGTGTGTATATATTTTCTTAGGCTACTCATAATCCTATGTGAATTATTGATTAGATATAGAACTTGTTTGTTTGGAACAGCCTTCATAAAATCAGGCCATTGTTCATTGGAACTAGATGGTCTTCCGGTGAAGCTCGATATACTGCAGTATCTATATTGAATAGGAACGATTCAACTAGCTGGTTTCCATGGCATGCCTTGGATTAAAATATTTAAAACCTCGATGTATAGGCAACATGCATTAACTTGTGTCGGTATACATTATTGTGATAATCACAACAAAGACAGACTGAAACGTGGATGCGAATTAAATAGAAAATACTAATTAACATGAAGGCAGCCCGAGAATTAACTTCCGTCGAGCCAATGGTCTTGTTAGCGTGTTTCGGCATTACATCCTGGAGAAGGTAGAAAGCTAAAAGGATTCAAAGCCTTGATTAGCTAATATTTCAGAAATCAGTTACGTATCAGATAGATGTTTGTGTCGACAACATGTGTAGCAGGTACCTTCGATCGATTCAAAGAGGCGAACAAAAGAGACGTTATTTGAACACGTTCCATTCATTCAGTCCACATAGTTCTCGCCTCCACTCTGACATAATGGTCAGTATTTATCACTAACTTGATCAGTCACTAAGTAACAATGACATAGCATCAGGAAAAACAGTGAATATACCAAAGCAATTTTGCTTTGTGATTTTGTCCTATCTTATTATGAGCGCATTACATTATTTAATCTAAATGCATTACATTATTTAATATAAACACATAACATTATTTAATATGAACCCATTACATTATTAAATATGGACACATTACATAATTTGATACGAACGTATTACATTATTTAATATGCACTCATTTATGAACGTATAACATTATTTAATATGCACACATTGCATTATTTAATATAAACGCATTACATTATTAAATATGAACACATTACATTACTAGATATGAACGCATTACATTATTTAATATGAGCGTATTTCATTATTTAATATGAACACATTACATTATTAATGAAAACTTTAGTTTCTAAATGCACAACTTAAGTCGTTAGATTTTTCTGACAATTACAATGTAACCCACTTCTCTTTTGTTAATTAAAAAAACCATGAATGTCTTGGATATCATTTTGAAATTTAAATAACATTATATTGTGTTAAACCATATTTAAACTTATTATATTTTGGGTAATTTGAACGTCAAGTCCTAAATGTTCCTTAAATATTGACTTTTAACTGCGCGATGTCATAACGCTGTATCATTGTTTTATATATTGTAACTGTTATAAAGAAATGAAACGCATTCGCTTTAGAATGGTCTCCGGAGAGGCCCGTTATACGTTGTATCGAATATCAAGCAGACGAGAAGTAGGAATACAGTCATAGTCATCTGCATTTTGTAATCATTCAGTACCATTAAGCTTTTCAACGCAGACCAGGACTTAGGGGGTAAATATTAGACGCCATCTAGCTAAGCTTCCAGGTTCGTGCATTATTTCCTAAACGGAGAAGTCCCTTTAATGGAAAAGCATTTCCTTGGAAAACCGTGTGAATGTGTATAGTTTGCATAACATATTATAAGTAGAATGTCAATTTAAGTACAATTACATATGTCAGCATAGGTTAAAAGAATAGCATTGCTACGACAGCATCGTGTGCGTGTAGGCCGAGCGTATTCATACAGCTGTAACTCGCCGGACGAAAACCGCGTAATTTGCAGCAATTTACAGACTATCACTTCATTTGACCATGCCCCTTGTTTTCATATAAAGAAGATAAAATACTAAAGATGCATATGCTGTACACACACATGTGTAATAAAGAAAGCGTTAAGTAAAGTGGATGGCATATTTCAGTTCAGTAACGGTTATGAATAAATCGGTGAGAACCTTAACGACATTTGATTAAAACCTTTACCGGCTTACTCATAAAGAGGCCCCATTTTATGCAATAATATTCGATAAATTGCCTACATGATAACAATACAGCAATGCACTTCTTTTAATCTTTAATATAAACTGTAATTGTGCTAAGATTGACATTCTATTTATTTTATTTTGTCAAACTATACACATTCACAAAATTCTCCAAATAAGTTGCTTTTCCATAAAAGGGACTTCCTCGTCTGGGAAGTAGTGACTGACACTGAATGGTTACAAAATGCCTTAACGATCAACATTGATATCGATTGGCACATTATGAGATTAAAGTTGACATTAATCCTAACATCGGTTGATAGCTACCTTTGGATTGGTCCATGGCATTCATCATGATACCTTGCTTTAAATAAATTGACATTACTCCTAACATCGATTGACAGTTACCTTGAGATTGGTCCATGGCATGTATCATAATATCAAGCTTGAGATAAGTTGACATAAATCCTAACATCGACTGGCAGCTACCTTGAGATTGGTCGATGACATGCATCATGATATCTAGCTTGAGATTAGTTGAATTCAACCCTAACATCAGTTGACAGCTACGTTGAGATTGGTCCATGGCATGCTTATGATATCTAGCTTGAGATTAGTTGACATGGATCCTAACATCATCTGACAGCTACCTTGCTTTTGGTCCATGACATGCATCGTGATATCTTCATTGAAATTAGTTGATATAAATCCTAATATCGGTTGACAGTTACCTTGAGATTGATACATGGTATACTCATGACACCTTGCTTGAGATTATAGTTAATATAGATCCTAACATCGGTTGCCAGCTACCTTGATTTTGGTCCATTACATGCACCATGAAATCTAGCTTGAGATTAGTTGACATGGATCCTAACATCCGTTGACATCTTATTTTTTAGGTTTGCTGAAATGAATCTATTCATGGCATGATTTGATAGCTGTCAAGCGACATGGTTCATGGCATACTCATGATATCTAGCTTGAAACTAGTTGTTATAGATCCTAACATCGGTTGAGAGCTATCCATGACATGTTCATGACACCTTGCTTTAGATTATAGTTGATATATATCCTAATATCGGTTGACAGCTACCTTGGTATTGGTCCATGGCATGCTCATGACACCATGCTTGAGATTATAGTTGATATATATCCTAACATCGGTTGCCAGCTACCTCGAGATTGGCCCATGACAAGTATCATGATACCCAGCTTGAGGTTAGTTGACATGGATCCTTACCTCGGTTGACAGGTAACTTGAGATTGGTCCATGACACCATCATGATATCTAGCTTGAGATTAGTTGACATAGGTACTAACATCGGTTGACAGCTAGCTTGGATAAGTACATGACACCAATCATGATATCTAGCTTGACATTAGTTGACATATATCCTAACATCGGTTGATACCTACCTTGATATTGGTCCATGGCATGCTTGTGATAGCTTGTTTGATATAAGTTGACATTAATCCTAACATCGATTGACAGCTACCTTGAGATTGATCCATGGTGTACTCGCGACACCTTGCTTGATATTATAGTTGATATAGATCCTAACGTTGACAGCTACCTTGATATTGGTCCATGACACATTGCTTGAGATAAGTTGACATGGATCCTGACATCAGTTGACAACTATCTTGAGATTGGACCATGACATGCATCATGATATTGATATTAGTTGACATGGATCCTAACATCCGTTGACATCTTTTTTTTTAGATTTGCTGAAATGAGTCTATCCCTGGCATGATTTGATAGCTGTCAACCAACATGGTCCATGACATGAATCATGGTATCTAGCTTGAAATTAGTTGATATAAATCCTAACATCGATTGACAGCTATCTTGAGATTGAGCCATGACAAGCACCATGATGTCTAGCTTTAGATATCTTGATATAAACCCTAACATCGGTTAAAAACTACCTTGAGATTAGTCCATGACATGCATCATTATATCTAGCTTGAGGTTAGTTGACAAGGATCCTAACATCGGTCAACAGCTACCTCGAGATTGGACCTTGACATGAATCATGATGTCTAGCTTGAGATTAGTTAACATATGCCCTAACATCGGTTGACAGCTAGCTTGAGATAAGTACATGATATGCATCATGATATCTAACTTGAGATAAGCTGACATGGATCCTAACATCCGTTGACATTTTTTTTAGATTTGCGGAAATGAATCTATATCCGGCATGATTTGATATCTCTTTTGAGATTGGCTAATGACATGCATCATTGTTTTTTTAATTTTGTTTTAATTTATTCCTTTCATTCACGAGAAAGGAAATGGATACTGTATAATACATCATTAAAAACTATAACTTCAGGAAAAAATATATACAATTGTTGCATTAGCTTCAGATCAAAGTGGATAATGCCATAATGGCGGCCATTTTGTTGTACAGCAAGAAGTTTAAAGCCGATATAAAACGAGATTGTGGCATTCATGGTTTGTCCGGCGTCGCGATGCCTAAAGGCTCTGTCACACACTACCGATGTACCTCGTCGGGACTGAACGGGAGTACAAAATTACCAACGGCAAGAAAATCGGCGGAGCTCCGTCGAGAAAGCAATTGAAAAATCACAATTGGTCGTAGCAATACCGATGTAGTATCGGCGTTCCCGTTGTGATACCCTTGTTCTACCGTTTTCCTACATGTGTAAGAGCTGATTTGCTACCGAATACCACTTTTCAACTCAGTGTTACCGATGTTATACTGAGGCACCGCAGTTGTTCTACCGATGTGCCACCCTTGACGGAGCTATAGCGAGGTGATACCGTTGCGCCGCCGTTCTAATGCCGATGCACTAACGATGTAATATCAAAGCCGCGGCCACGTGACCAATTTGTATAAGTATGGGTTTCTCTTGGAGAATCTGACCATTCCTGCCGTAGACGCCGAGCTGACAACAGTGACTACAGTGACTACTTCTATAGTATTTCTACTACATTCAGGCCATGCCACCTAAGCAGAAGAGACCTGCTAAGGCACTTTCCAAGAAGGCGATGCTGTGTTAAAGTCTCTGTTGGCATTCTCCGCACGGTCTAACTGCTGGTTCTGCAGTGTTGGATACCTCAACCTCATCGAGTTGTGGATAACAATGCATGCTTTTACGATGATCTGGACGGTGGATGGGTGGTGCTGCATTGTGGTCAGTGTCGTTAGAATAGGCACCGCGACTACCCACATCTTCCCAGAGGAATTTGTAGTCCGCATCTGCCAGTGCCATGACCTCGATGGAGTAAAACCCCTTGTAATTGTAGTACGCGGAACCACTCTTTGGAGGAGCCGTGCAGGCAATGTGCTTGCCATCAAGGGCACCACAGGAATTGGGAGAATTTCCACTCTCCATGAACTGATATGAGATATCACGCCAGCCTTCATGGGTTGTGGGACAGGTCATCGCCTCGCCCTGGTACTCGTCATTGATAGCTTGGCAGACTTCTCTCAGGACCAGTGACTGAGTATTGTGGGGTACCCTCCAACAAAACTTCATGGCCGCTTACTTGGCCCCAGTGGCGAGGTGTTGGCAATCTTCAGACCAGGATCCAGGGCTCCCTGTACCAGGATCTTTGTTTGGCGATCGTGGGACCAACTCGCTGTACCAGCTCGTCGTACATCTCTGGGAGCATTCTGAGGAAGTTCTTGAAGGCCCTCTGGCCCTCGCTGTGGTGCTCCACCAGCAACTGTTCGTACATTCCAAACCGACGACGCCTGCTGATACAGGTCTCATCCAGATTGCTCGAGGTACTTGTGGTTTCTTCTTTTTCTCCTCCTCCTTCTGGCTTGGATCTGGTGAGGTGCCAACTGAATAACCTGGTTCTGGTGTTGAAGGACGGCTATTTGATAACCATGTAGCCACAGGTCCGCCATCCTCGGTTACAAATGAAGGAATGATGGGCTGGTAGGCTGTGCCCCTATTTAGATGCAAAACGCATAACGGTAGCAGTACGGTAGTAGTACGGTATCACATAGCTAAGAACGATAGTACACCTTTAGTACAATGACAGGGCTACGGTATCAAATTGGTACCAGTACGGTACACATTGAGGACACCGGAGAACCGCCGATCCATTACGGGGAGCAACCGGTGATCTAGCAATATTAACAGAGCCATACCGGAGTACTGCCGTTGTAGTCTCGTTGCTCGCTCCGGCAGCGCAACGGCAGACATTTTTTATTCAAAAATTTCTACCGTCGCCAGCCGTTGCTAATTTTGTCGCCGATGTTCTGACGATGTACTACCGTTCTTAGCGATGTGCAAACGTTGCGTTGCAGTACCAGTACCGAAAATCGACAAATTTGTGCTCCGGTATAGCTCCGGTGAGCCAAATCTGCTAGGTGTGACAGGCCTTTAAGCCTGACATTTTACTTTGACCCAAGTGATATATTTCAAGGTAAAAAAAAATTAGCAGGGAAAACATTTTTTTCTTCTTTTTTTTATCCGAGCCAGGGCTCTAATGGAACTTGGAACCTGACATTTTTTTTGGCTGACATGAATATATTCCTGGCATGGGCTGATATCTAACTTAAAATCGGTTTACATGAATGGTAATATTGGTTGATATATATGTTGAGGGTGGTGGACAAGAATCTACAAATCGGTTGATATCTATGTCGAGGATGGTGGGCAAGAATCTACAAATCGGTTGATATCTCTGTTGAGGGTGGTGAGCAAGAATCTACAAATCGGTTGATATCTATCTTCGGTTGGCCTGTAGGTTGAAATTGGTTGGCACACATCATGACAGTTGATATATTTATGAATGTAGAGGAAGAACATTGTGCATGCCTCTACCGGGTATCAAGCGACGCTATATCACACAACAATCACTTGTAATTGTCAGCTAGTTGTGTTCAAAATTATGGACCAGTTCCGGCACCTAATAAGAACATCTCTGGGACTCAAAAAAATAATGTATCGATTGTGTTTGGATGTCATAAAACTGTCGTCTGTCGATAGGAAACGTGCCATTGTTTAGAAATTGATTTCGAACGCAGCTTTCTGACATAAATTTCCAAATGCTTATCTTATTGTCATTAATTTATGGGTGCTGGCATATTCGCTAGCAAAGGTATTTATTCCGAGCAACTCTGCATTACAATCCCTTGACAGATCGTATATCTATATCCATTATACACAAAGGCGCCCTCTATTGAGTAAAGTAGTCACAGCTCGAGTTCTCCCCCTTGGTACGATATTACCCAACCAATCAGACAGACAAGAACTTACAAACAGTATAAATACAATAATTACGTCATCTAAACATTTCGCACAGGAATCTGTATCATTTATCTATATGAGCTGGATAAATGTGTTGTGAAAAGTACAGCCTTCTCAACCTTATAGACCATCACTACAGAGGCCGTGCAATAGATCACCACTTCACAGGCCTGTGCATCAACAAAGTCAATGGGACCAGCCTGCCGAGTCTGTCAGTAAGGCGCCGTCAGACTGTCTGTGTGGAAGTTTCTACGCAGCCAATCAAAATCCTAGCTGTATATTCCAGTTTGAGTCGCACGACCCGACAAGTAATTGTAATAGAGACTATAGATCTCAGAATAAAACCCTTGTCTGGAGGAGATGGGGTGCTGGACTAGATTATCTGCCCTTAATTGACCCAGATAACATGTTCAAGGTGCCTCACGTGCCAAGGGTAATAGGCACGTGCTTTAACCGTGGCTCTCAAAGATGATAGCAGTAGGTTTCTTTTTTTCTGGACACTGGTTAAATCATATACAATATAATACCATATAGGTAAATTATTGATAACTGCAGACTTTGTGGCATCTATGTAGTCCTTTATATTGTGTATCACATATATAGATCTTTAAATAGACTTTACATTAATTAACAATGAACCCATCCTTATGATCATCCTACTGTAGAATATGTTTGATGTTATAGAAAAAACAGAATTTACAATTAACTGCTAAACTATAACATATTATAGCCCTGGGCCCTGGATTAGATGAGCTTCGCTTAAGAGGTGTTCATTAGTATGTAGATTTATCTGTCTGAAAATAAAGTTTATATTTTATTTCATTCTATCTGATGTATAATAATGGTTATTTCGCCTCAGAATTTTCAGAAAGCAGAAAAAATATTGTGCCCGCGTTTAGTTCTTTAATTTATAAGTATATCTTTTTTGCTTTTTGTATTTTTTTTTCAACTGCGCACTATTGCCAACGATATATGTTAGGAGTAGAGTTTAAGCAGTTGATGTCGTATTTGGCACTGTCGTATATAATAACTACTCCCCACGACGCCCACTACATAATAACGCACACTTCAACGTTATTATGTAGTGGGCGTCGTGGGGAGCCACGCGTTATGATATAGATGGGAGCCGTTGGGCATCCCCTTGGGCGGTGCATGTTGGTCGTAAAGTCATGGGTTCATGGAGATCTTACTCTACTGAACGTCCATTCAACGCTATTATGAATTGGTGCAGCAACCACTAAATGGCAATTCAACGTTATGATGTAGTGGGAAGCCGTGGAGTACCCCCTTTCATCGTTTGCTCTGAGTTGATTTAGTGTGGTGTGTTCATGCAAATCTAGCCATGCATTTTTCGGATTGAAGGAAAAACTGCGAATTTCGCTCACGCGCTGGTCTGGGTTTTAATTCGTTGTTCGCACCTTCCCTAGAACTAAGCTGTAATCTGAGCGTTTAACGGAAAATTCATTATGTTCTCTTCGTGGTCCTCGTTTTTTTGGCTTTGGAGCCACTTGATCGCCATAAAGTGGCGAGCAAAACCAGTGCATCCATTCACTTACTCAAGAATTTTTTCGAAAGACGGACATCACTACCAAACATGTTTACTTGCGACACTTGCTCCGTTGTGTTTACATTGAGGAGGAACTTATTTCGCCACCGCCGAGAAAGCCATCCAGTAGAGAGGACCCGAACATATCCATGCAGGGTATGTACGTCGATATTTGACGTGCAATCGGCTACTTGTGCACAGATCTTCAAGGCGACGAGTGGAGGACTTCCAGATACAAGAAGATTTTTGCCGCCAGGCTACTCCAGAACCTGTCCTAGAGTCAGTACCCCAACGTGCATGCATCCCAGACGTTGAACCAGTGTGGGCCTATACATCACCACCTTTGCCTTATACCATTACCAGTCGGCCAGGGTCCCAAAGATGTTCCTCTTGCCATCACCCCCGAGCTAGAGGACGTTGCTTTGGCCTATCATCAGCACTGGGACTATCCACAAGCAATTCCATCGTGGCTGCTCCGTGCAAGATCGATATTATATTGAGATATATATACATGTCGAACATGTGCCTAATTTGGTATTTTATACCGACAAGTTACCAACATTAAACCCTGTTCTTCCTGGCCACAACGAATCCTAAACCAACACCACTCTATGCCAACAACACTCAGCTCTACCCGCCACCACCACTACCTAGATGATGAGGGCGTTCGCCAGCTGAACTTACCCCCCCCCCCCCC
>JAVFBY010191996.1:0-10309 GCA_034781015.1 Tonicella lineata | reverse complement strand
CCCCCCCCCCCCCCCCCCCCCCATATCGTCAAACAATCTCCGATTGCGTTTCTCTTGTTTTGCTTGGTGAATCATTCCTATACAGAATAAAGAGGACAAGTGTCATGGAAGCACCACATGCAATCTTTGTTCGCACATTTATCAAGCAAAACAAGATCACTGACATTTCATTGCTACCCTATGCCAGCAGGCCCATAAGCTACATATTCTTAGGTCAAACTTCATTGCCATAAACTTACGTTCAGTGATCGAAAGCAGTTGAGGCTGGAAACATTGTTGACAATGGAAGGGCTGAATAAATGGAGTTCAGATAACCAGAGAAAGCGATGCCGAAAGTTTTTTGCAGGTTAATAAATGTGACGACTTTCCATAGCCAAACCATCTGTAATGTGTCGTAGCCCTTGTGACCAAGCGAAATAGATATCGGTCATTTTTGCAAGATCTGGCCACTACAAATATGTTCTGTGTCTACCACGACAAAATTTCGTACCACCCATTGTCACCGGGGCTTTGAGAAAAACACGAGTTTGCTATATATAAATTAACAATGCCATCAAAATTGATATATCTATGTTGAATAATGATGTTTTCCATTACCAAAGCAATATTTTGATAGTTTGTCCTTAGAGGCAATACCGCAGAATTGACCTCGAGAATTTGCGACAAAACGTAAAAAAATAATAATAAAGCCTGTAAAATCTATAATGCGACCAGACTTTATTATTATTTTAAAACGGTAAATCGCAAATTCTCGAGGTTGATATTTTCTGAAAACTTATACTCTGGGCCATATAAGAGAAGTATAGGAAACCCGGTTTAATTCGTTTCAGTCGATTGTTGGTCTAAATTCTGCGGTATAGCCTCTTCAACATTTTCAACAATACACCCTTTTTAAGAAAACTGATGCTTGCGCTGAAGCCCACCTCATTTTGGCGGCAAAACTGCGCTGGGCATGTTGCTGCTACATGTACCAGACTGTTGTTGTCATATTTGATTCTTTTATCTTTATTGTGTGGCATACCGACGTCCATAATTTACATTGTAAAGTTGGTATAGTGCGACATGCATATGCCATAATTGCACTAATAACGAAACGGATCCTATTTTGTAACTTTTGTCTAGCGAGATACATGTACTACGCAACTGTCAGTGTTCAGCACAAAATAGTCAATTGATTTATTTTGCCTCTGAATACGAGGCGTGTCATTTAAAACCTCGTCGCTCATATATGTGATGACAAAGATATTTAAGCGATACCAATCGTACATGCGGGTGGTTGGGCGGGAGCTTCTTAATGCCCTGGTGCTCTCGGAGTTAAGGGGCATCGGGAAGTAGAATTTTTTGTGGTGTTGTTTTTTTTTCTTTTTTATTTTATGTTTTGTTATTCGTGTTGCCAGTGACTTGAACGGTGGTTTCCTCCACCCATAGGGCTGGCACGCCGTCATATAGGTGAAATAACCCTGAGTACGGCGTTCAACCCCAATCAATCAATCAATCAATCAACCAATCGTACATTTCATGTTTCGGCTAGAACAATACTTATGTAATAGTCTTCTTTTAATTAATTCATGTGTTAACTTTTTTGTCATTTTCTTTGCTATATCATGCACAGAATCACTTTTCTTGTGTTATTTGTGTTCTCTAATTTTCACCGAAAGACACTAAAATCTGTAACATTTTTGTAACGTCCCACTGAACGATATGTTATTTATAAAATAGCTTTGCATGATCTTGTCTTGACATGTGAAACGAGAACAAGTATCTATGCGAGTCTTGCGTGTCCATTGGGACATTCAAATTACCCATAATATGGTTTACAAATTGAAAGTAACTTATTTGTTGTGATATAGTCACTGTTTTCATATTCTGTGCTCATAATTTTTATATTTTACAATCCTTCTCGTACAAATTAATCTTATAAATACATACAACATTACCCCTAGTTCGTTTGGTGGCAGATTGTAACGCTGGGAAGATGCGATACAGGAGATACGGGGACTTGATTTACTGTGTGACCAATTACAAGAGTTATGGTTCCTTAATGCCGACAATAATTTGAGACATGAAGCCAATTTAGAATAGTTCAATCCCATTTGTTTCCCGAAGGAGTATCCACGTTTGTAGATACACAATAATTGTATGTACTAGGTAGCGCGTTATGTCTTATGGATGCAGTGTGGTTGAAAACATTTCATTCGGACAACTCTATTTGTCTCTTTAGTCTGGCAGACTGTCTGGTCTGTTAAAGTCAAATCGCTGAATGCTCTTTCGTGTAATATTCAAACGCTCTAAATGGTTCCAAACTGTGTTCTATTCGGACGGCTATATTTCCTTCCTTAGCGCGGAAGACGAGGATTGTCAAACTTCAATGTCAATTCGCTTAATGCTCTACCGTGTGCTATTCAAGCGTTCTAATTGGTATCAAATGTTGTAAATTGTATACTTTCGACCATTAAACTTAACATACTATTTGCCCTGTAATGTGTTCTTTGTGGAAAGGGTGAATTGCTGTTAATTGGAATTGACTGAGGTCCTGTCACATCTACATTTATTGCCCATCTGAACAAACCATAGAACTTTGATGCGTCAATATTTCTAACTTACAATTCCTCGTCTTTCAAACTAGGAAGAGTTGTCCCCCTTGCGCCAGGCTAATACAACGTCACTCTGTGCTTGTATTTGTTCGTTTTAGCCATATCACTGTGACGTAGGCTATGTTCATCTGTCGAATCAGGCTTTGTCGCATGGCTTTTTGTCAGAACTTTGTTCATGGGTAATGTGCATTACCTGATAAAAGTAAAATATAACTTTTATTTATTCAAATGATAGTAAGTTTCCTATGACCCAAGCCATGTATTATTAAGCCCGGAACAAATTATGATATTTTTTTCAGACAAATCCGATTACGTATTAAGCCATTCTAACCATTTCATTAATGCTTGGCTGTGGTTGTTATGTAATCTCAATAAATTGACAATATGTAAATACATTGCGTGTGTGTGTGTTCAACGTTTTAAAAATGTAAATTGATTAACATAAACCAGAAAAATGAATTAGAATGACACAGTGGCGTCGGTTCTTAGCCAATAATTAAAGCACTACATCTTAACACATGTGTGAAATCCGTAATACATAAAGAATATAAACACATTTTGTCTAAAACTGTCAATAGATGTAAAAAATAATGTGGCATGATATGTTTCATGAAATAAGTATTAACGCCATGGCGTTCTGTTCAAATGTTTAAATTGAAAATCAGTGCAGGGTGACATGTCGTCTGCCGGTTCCAATTAAAACCAACATATCATCTATCAAAATGAACAAGTGGGACAGCCTGTAATGTTTAAACACAAAACGTATCCAATTACCAAGGTTTTATAACGAATTTGAACATTTGAAGTGTACAAAATTTAGCGATTTGGCTGTTGTTTTTTTCTTTCTTTCTCTGAAAAAAATAGCAGCCATCAGAATTGAATTGTGTCAAGTGTGTTCTCTGCAGCGGCGGCACAAATTCAGTTATTTCTTACTTTATTTACCTAAAAATATGATACAAGTATGTTAGAACAGACATTATAATTATATTTTTGTACCTAAAATCACTAACATGACTGCAAATAAAAATGAATTATCCACTGTTTTTGGATGTGACTTCGCCTTATCACAAAACATTGGGAATTTTTTTTATTTGCAGTTATCTGAGAGATTTAAGATAAAAAAGTAAACATTTATTTTATAATTCGAAACTGTATTGCCAGTTTACAATTGAATGGTTAGTTACATAGCCAAACAAATCGTGTTATTTTATTCAAACCCGTTTATTTTGATTATACACAATTCACGTAAGAATAATGTATTAAATTTTAAGTTATATATAATGTTAAGTTGTGCTGGTCATACATAGTTGGTCCAGGAAGAATGTCCCCTAAGTTATAATAGGCGCATTCGATTGGATGATTTTGTTGTGCATGTAAACAGCTGCGCAGACGAAAAACGTACTTAACAAAAACTTGTCAGTATAATAGATTTCTCAATAGGCGCATCAACGTTTATCAAACGGACAAAGTCGCGCATGATTGGCAGAGCAACATGACTAGTTGTCATTAGGTGCATTCGACTGGACGTTCTGTTTTAGCACGACGAAAACGTCGAGTCGAATGTAATTCCAATGCAAGGCGAAATGTTGGAGGTGTCGGTGAACCACTTAAAGAAAAAGACAAATAAATAAGTCGAGACAGATAGGTGGACTGGAAACAAGACATTGCAATAGAGAACTATGTGGCCTGGACAATTTCTACTGTTAAGCTTATGGCCATATTAACGAGATACTGTTAAACTGGATTTCCGTGACTTTTAGGCGGTATCTTCATCGAATTGACAATACTTTAGTAAATATCTACTGACAACTTGTTTAAGCTAGAGTCACATAAGGCGCCGGCAAGCAGAATTTTTGTGAATGTTGTTGACAATTAGAGGACTTATAATTCTTTTCAGGAATAAACAATATTATGTGAAAATTCAACAATACAATTAAAAAGAAAATGGATAAGAATATATTAGTTTAATCAGTATTTTATTTCGTGATAGAAAATGGGATTAATGAACAGAAATTGTCTGCATGAACATAGTCAACACAATATATACTCTTTACACAGTTATAAAACAGACAAAGGATAAAAAACATATGTTGTAATATATGACCAAGATTTGATTTGAAAATAAAATGCATTAAAATACTATATTATATTTTTCAGTAACCAGTTTTGACATAAACGAGTCAGTGTAATTTGTAAACATTTATACAATATAAACAGTTTGTTGAAATAACAATGGGTATATACTATCATTATATATATTTATATATATATATAATGTGCAAATAACGATAAGCAATCTATGCTGTACACAAGAACACACACAAACGCCTAGTAACTTAATTATAGTGAATTAATATAGCACACAAATAATGACGATTTTTTTCTACTTATATATCCGACAATAATTTTACATTTTGTATGAACGATGGACTAAACAAAATATTATTTCCCATTCCTGACTACCATTTATGAGCGACATTTAGAAGTTGAAGTAAAAGAAGAAAATATTTTATTGAGTCCAACTCCTTCATTGTTGAAGCACATAGACTGAAACGCCGATTTTCTTAAAACCTTACAAAGTTGGACTAAATTTAAATCAAATAAATTTAATTGAAATGAACATATTTTAAATTCAGATAACCGCTTTGCAGCTTTTTACTGCCAAACTATGTACATATCCTTTTCACGAAGCATCTCTCATGTTGAAAGGTCACAGCTTTAATTTGTTACAGGAAGTTAAGTAGTGCAGAAGGACTGGTTGATGGAGATGAATTCAATGCTGGGTACTGTGGTAAGTAATACAAAAATACCGATTGAGTGGTAAAGTACAGATAACGGTACAGGACGAAATGTATCTCCTATCAATTTGAATTAAGACAACATAATTTATGTTAATCTTACAAAATTAATGGTATCCAGTTAGAGATATTACATTAAAAGATAGCATTTCTAAATACATGAACCATGTGATAAATATTACATTAATAAATAAAATAATTAACAAAATTGAAACAAAAAAGTATATATATATATACATAAGTCAATACAGATACGATCAATTTTCTTATTTCACATCTCTCACGCAATGGTTAAAATCATTTAGACTGACCACTGATTGTATATGCGAGTGTGCAACTAGACAGCCCGTTTAGAATAATTTCATATGATGCGTATTTCACAAATGACATTACCGCTACTACTAACGTACACACATGTACGTGATTAGACAATATTAATTATAGTTATTTTACAGCTAAAACCTTTCGCATATATGGATGTGTACTTTAATGAATGTCAGTTAGGCTAGATTTGTTTTCAACTCGTCGTACGTTGATGTAACAAAGTACACGTAATGCTGCCTCTCTGTGGCAACTTTTCTGGTTTTACTGTGTGCTGTATACCTATATAATTCATCAATGTTGCACTTTCAGGTGACATGTAAAGGACGATGCTTTTAGCAATAGTGAGTTCATGTGTCTGTACTGGCTTCTGACAAAATCATTAATACATCATAGTCTGACTAGTTATGAGATCTATTACAGCTTTCCTACACTCAAAGTATCTCTTCAATGGCTTTTCTGTTAGTTGCACTGACGTAAAAGATGTACTAATAGGCCAAAACATCTCCACGTATTTGAAAATTTCGCATTTACCTGGAAAGATAGTGCGAATTAACTTTCGCTTAGACTTAATCCCACATTTCCGTGGCTATATTTACCCTTTTATATCAGTAGCAAATGCAAAATTAGTATATGGCTCCGTTTTAATCTAGACTTGTTAAAGGTGAGATTTTTAAAATTGGCTTTATTGTAATAAGTTGTTGTTTTATGGACATATATTCTACACAAATCATCTTACGATGGTTAACCAATACTGATACAGAACATCAGCGGTATTAGAAATACAAAAACAGCTGATCACATTAAAATATGTAAACATTCAGTAAGTAATATATTCAATCATATTCGTGTCTCTAAACTGTTTTAAAATAATTAATTATGTGTGACGATAAATCTGGAAGAATGTATGCAGTGTTGATCCTTTGATGGGTTTTAGTAAATTCTTGTTTTATTTGTTACATATTGAAATCATTAAGGACGCAATGTGTTCAAATTCATGTACCTGGTCTTTCTCTACAGCAGTTAAAAAAACTACAATCAAACAGACATTTCTTAGATTAATTCAATTCCACTGTTCCTTCTAAAACATCACACAGAGTGGCACGAAAAAATAAATAAATACCGATATATAATATGACAGTTTCCAATAGAATAAAACGTCTAGCTATGCAAATCAAATATGCTTCTTACTATATTGTTTTTACCTTTAACATTAGGCCATACAGTTAACCAACCTTTTAAAGGAAATTTGCTGCTGTGTATTAAAGACGTGGGATTTGTATAACATTACTTTGGTAGATGAGCTTAAAAAACTGTAATCAATTGGGGTATATTAACTCAAAATGGAATTATTTACCAATCTGTCTAGTATTACAGAAAATACAAACTATTTAACATTTTGGATGATCTATGTATCGACCGATTAACACAGGAAGTGTATGGTTTATTGTACTGACTCTATAAATTACGATCGTCTCAAGGATTTCCAACATATTTTTGACCATACAAATGCATTGTGTTTATTGTGTTGCATAATAGTCATTTCACAATTGCTGTTGATTTTGATCGTGTAACGGTATCTATACAGTATTGTTTCCCGTCTGTATTCCCGTCATACAATCAAGTCCCATTTAGTACATAATACAGTTCATTTTCCATAACCTTTGTATAATAAACAGTTTTTCTAGGCCCAAAAACTATTTGAACAAAACACAATACATTTTTATTTTACATTCATCAATCTTCACTTTTACTTTTGACATATGACTGAATTTGTACACAATAAAACATGCTCACAGAATACACTATAAAAAGCTGTTAAGAAATGAAGGAATATTCTTCGAGTAAATCACTAGTGGAATATCCCATAGCTTTAAAAGAATAGCTTTTAACGTTTTTTTCCTTCACGGTAATTTTAAGGAATTTTCCACATTATCCTAAAGAAACATTGGAGATACACAGGCTTGTATTCTTTTTATAGTCATTATATAAACATGCATTTTCAGTGATTTGATATGTTTTTTTTTTCGAAATTATTTTAAAACCACATAAATATGTGCTCATATTAAATTTTTATTTTAGTATATTTCGAAATTCAAATTATATTAATATATCAATTGATTTTGTTTTGAAAATATTTATTTATATACCGGGAAAATTGTTTCGAAGTTATACTCTTTTGAGGCACCAAAGATGATCATTTGCTAATGGAGCAACTTAAATATCAATCGCCGGAACGTATCAATAATAACAAAGAATTTTAAAGTTGGTGGATTAAATGTATTGCATGTCATTGGAAATTTGGAAAAGGACACATTTTGACTGTTCGATACTAACTTATAACCCTTAGGTAAAGGGAGAAATCACTAATTTTTATACAGAATTATTTAGAACGATTCAGATTTCCTTTTTGGCGTTTGTCGATTGATTTTAACACGAAATTATGGTAATATTGTCGTTTAATAAATTATTCCTACCATCCGAGTACATAATCAAATGGATTATATGTGAATGGAGAAATATAAATACTACCAACGGTTAAAGGATTACTCATTTAAGAATTATACATGTATAATGTTTAAAAACAATTCAAAACGTTTAGCATGCGAAAGCAAAGTAGCTTGTGACAAAACGAAACACAATTGCATTCTTTTAAATCGGCACAAGAATGTAAGATACGCATAGAATAAGATTGTTTTCTACTAAAGTAAAGGTTCTTCTCGGATTAACAAACATGACTCGTTTATTTTTAATATTGAGACATTTTGTCGTTGTTTTTAGGGGCGTGTAGTACGAAATGTGACCGAAGCTCTGTTACAATTCACTAAAGAATCATTGGTTTTGATAAACCTATTTAGTTTTGTTAATATATGCTTTTCTTTTAATTATGATAGTTCAGTAGTATATAGATCCGATTCTGTTCAATAACGCAATTGTTAGATACAGTTTTATGCAGGCGTGTATGTATAACTGGCGACGGTTTTAGTTATCGGGAAAGATTCCTGTACTAATAGATAAATTGAAATGAACTGTTAGTGATCAGTTGCAGCCTTTATAATCATTCGCATGCCGTCTGTTTTTTTTTTACATTTCAGTGAGAAGTGTTCAAATAGAAAAAGATTTTTTTACACTCAAGCTATCCATCAAAAATATTCAAGAACATTTAGCAACTTTGTCAAATGTTTTGTTAGAAATCAAGGCTCAAGGTCACATAGTGTGGTCATATTGGAAAATGGCAGCCATGTTTGATTGCGGTTAACGATTTTTTTTTCTGGAAATGTAAGGCCCGGAGATATCTCATGCGAAATTTGGTGCCTGTGTCGCCGTTTTAATGATTATTCAGTACAGTGCCGGTCTAACTCAAAGGTTAAAGACAGACATAGAACTGAAGCGTAGACTGATTCAACTTACATGTAGCTGAAACATCCATCCAATGTTACACAATTGTCATATAATAATCAAGTAAACCGATGTTTACAATAATTTTATGTACATGCACTAGTTCCTCGGTAGATGTGACACTTGAATAATCTTATCTATTAGGGTTTTTTTTAAATTAATTAAAATGTTGATCTCGCAAAAAAACACAAAGTTTATGTTCAGGAAGCTCTTTTGAAGTAAAAAGTAAACGCAGTCTTCATCTTCAAATAGATTGTTAGATAAAATTATGTTACCGATTGATATTCTATATATTCTTTATGAATGCAGACACAGAGAACTGTGTATTTCTCTAACCATCCCGGCCAACACTCAACCATCATTTTGCATTGGAGTAATACACGAATCTCTCTTAAAGTTAATCGGGTGAAATTATTTCATCCACAATTTTGCAAATCGACACCTGGTGTAAAAAAACTCATCACATCATTATATGGTACACTGTAACAACAAAAATTCGTAAAATGTTAAGGAATACTCCTCGATAAAATCACCAGCGGAATATTTTATAACTGAGGCAAGGATTATTTTAAAAAAAACTTTTGTTGAATATCCTGTGCCTCAACTTATTTGAGGAATATTCTATAAAAAATAATACAAGCCTATGTATCTTCAATGTATACTCATAAAAATATACGTCACATTTCTTTAGGATAATGTGGAAAATTTCTTAAAATTACCGTGCAGAAAAACAATCCTTAAACGCTATTCTTTTAAAGCTATGGAATATTCCACTAGTGATTTACTCGAAGAATATTCCTTCATTTCTTAACAGCTTTTTATAGTGTATTCTGTGATCATGTTTTATTGTGTACAAATTAAGTCATATGTCAAAAGTAAAAGTGAAGATTGTTGAATGTTAAATTAATATTTATTGTGTTCTGTTCAAATAGTTTTGAGGCCTAGGAAAACTGTTTATTATCCAAAGGTTGTGGAAACTGAACTGTATTATGTACTAAATGGGACTTGATTATATGACAGGAATACCGAAGGGAAACAATACTGTATAGATACCGTAACACGATCAAAATCAACAGCATTGGTGAATTGACTATATGCAACACAATAAACACAATGCATTTGTATTGTCAAAAATGTGTTGGAAATCCTTGAGACGATTGTAATTTGTAGAGTCAGTACAATAAACCATACACTTCC
>JAVFBY010191885.1:0-11090 GCA_034781015.1 Tonicella lineata | reverse complement strand
GACTATTGTGACGTCACAACCGAACATATCCAAAGAAATATGCATAAAACAAGAGTCTTTTTATTTTAATTCATAATAATTACAAAAATATATATATAATTTTTTTTTTAATAATAATACTTTTTTAACTGGTTTTAAACAGCAATGTTGGCTAAAACTGAACTATTCATAAATCCTTTAAACAGGTTAAGTTATTGACTTAAATGCATTGCTGACAATCAGTGTACGAAATATTTCACAGTAATACACTATAATATAAAATATTGAAGCCAAATGACAGAATCAAATGCGAGATAATTCGGGTTACATTATTTCGGGGTCTCTCTAATTTTGTCCGTAAAGTTTGGGACATATAAGTCATACGAAGAGTATTCAAATTTAGGTGGATACATTTTTAATGAAGGTCATTCTGTCGTCGCTCTTGTAAGACCGTGTTAATGTAACATACAGTTTTATTTTTCTAAAATCGGTACCAGTATGTAGATATATAATTATGTAATACGAGTTCACATCAGTTGCATGGGAATACAGCACCGATTTTCTTAGACTAAATATTGATCCTCTACTCGCTGCAGCGCTTACATATACTTGTCTTTATCTACCAGTATTATCACCTTAAGCTTATATTTGATTCAAGAAGCCAATGAGTATCATGGTGTAGGCCTATAATCGCTGAAGAAGCCATAACCTATATATATTTCCAAACCCATAACAGTGCGTCGCTAGTTTATACAGGCACCGTAATAAATAAAACATATCGGCAAGTATGATCCGACAATCAGTATCGCCAGTGTCACACTGAATCAGAAGCAATAGATACGTCTCAGAATAGATAAATCATAAGATAACGTCTCCTTCAGTCTTGCTTTTCTGGTTTACGTCAAACTTTTGTCAGAATACAGCGGTATATATTAGTCCTTTAAAAACGTACTATACGTTTGATATTCATCATTTAAATATTGACTGAATTTTTTTTCCATTCAATTTACGTAACGGGATGCCGATACGCCACAACTCGAGAAAGCTGCATCAGCTTCCGGGCGTCGTGGAAGATTGAGGTCAGCGATTCTCTGGCCAAATACTCTTAAACTCTATGTAATTTACGGAAGAAGATATGATTTTGGATAAAATGATGGTGTAAGACGAAGGCTTCACAATCTGACGGTTTAAAGTGAATAAATCGCTAAATTTGTTCTGTGTTTTGTATTTAACCGTGCGCAACCTAAGTTGCACAAAGCCCGCTACGTAAATTGTATCGAAGGAAAGGACTCCGGCGTCCAGGCAACATCCATGATGTTCTGCATATTAAACGTCGGAGTGCGTTTCAAAAGGACAACGGTAAATATATGCCATCTCATACACTTTCCCTTATCTTGTATAATTTAGATCTCTTGGGGTGACTATTTCTACAAAATTCGAAATACTTGATTGTTTATCACTGTTGAGGACAGTGACACACATTGACAATAAGCAAATATCCAAAAAAGTCCACGTCAAATTTTCTCTACAGTCGAATTGCTTTGATTGGTTTATTAAATTACGCTTGCTTTCTTCGTTGTCCAAGCCATTTTATCATCAACATAGTTATTTCCCTCACGAGCTTTAGGTTAAACCACCACTAACCGCTAAACGAGATGGTAGCTTAAACAATATAAGCACACAAGTTATGACTAAAATGACATCTCGTTACCTAAAATTTATAATGCAACGTTTCCCGTCGTTGTAATTAGTCGCAAAACGCTCTAGACGGCCAAAGACATTTGTATCAGCGTTAGCTTAAACTAGTCGTGGACTGATATCGTGGAGGGCACATAGGAACTTCAGGCAAATTTCTAGTTTCATTAGCTCTTTCAAAACAATTTCTTAAAAAAAAAAACGAAATGGTGTCTATATGGGATTGATGTAAAAGTGAAATTTGCTTCCTATAGACACTGAGGTGGAAATTTACACTTTAGTTCTTTTTCCAAGACACAATTTTCCTACGAATAAAGACCCTGTCTTTATTTACATGGGAACCCAAGTGCATAATTTTACTATAATTTGAAAAAAAATATAAAGTCAAAACTTTCAATTATGGCAAAAAATGGAAAGTTCATAACTTTTTTCATATCTGGGAAAAATACAGAAACTCGCCGATGTTCCTTTTATAAATAGTTTAAGTTCATTTAGCAGTTAGTTGGGATTTGAAGAGTTTTTGTGTTATAAAACTATGGACACCCATACGGGTTAATATTAACATATATAGTCAGCATTTCCTGGTTCTCCAGAAAAAGGTTGTTTCCACATAACAAATTCGAGGAACAAAATAATATAAACAATTTCTCTAAACACAAGCATATTTGCATTATACGGTAGTAATATCTTTATTAAAATATTTTTCCATTGACAACAGTAAACTGGGAAGAACGACAATAAATGCAAACTTCTTACAAAACTATATAATTATTTTAATATCACAAAGTTGTAAGCTTTCATCTGATTGGTTAAAAACACTTATATACACATGTACATGGATATTTTTGTGGCTGATGCTGCGTATGCTATATAATATTTTTTAAATCCTAAGTTTAAAATTAAACGAAATACTGTCAATTGAAAAAAAGACAATTATGAATAACAAAAAAAAAAATAATAATATGACAACCGCCAATATGAAGTATAGATTTAAAATCACATACATTTTGGTTAACACATTTTGATATTAATTCAGAAAATTCGAAACGAGATTTTTTTTAAAAAAAATTTTTAGATTTTTTTTTTTTTAGTTGCTTCGTCAACATGACTAGTTTTACTATGAGCATTGAATGTTCTATATGTCATTCCTGGATTCGAATCATATTTAAGGCATGGAAGATATTTAAGGAATCCATATCTATGTTTATAAGATAAATTCTATAAAAGTGTGTCGAAAAAGTTTAAAAGTTTTTATTAAAAGGTCATAATTTTAAATGCAGAGAAGGAGCACGGCCATTTTCTTCATTAAATAAAGTGATTGTATACATGTAGCTATAACAGCCCGGATTGCAGTGGCTTTATAATGCTGCATAATATCTTAGTTTAATTTAACATTTTGCTAGTTGCCGTAATAAAATTACAGGAGGATATCATCAACAATAGCGTTATAAATAGGCATCTTTAATTTGACAGCTGTCCACGCGAGATCATTTAACGCAAATTAGAAATTGTTTCGATTACGTTTGGCTTAGCGATCTTCTGTAAACAGCTTATTAGCCTGACTAATGGGGTGGCCAACGAAAAGCAGTACGGGAAATTTAATTTCGGTCTCGCAGATTTTAGGCCAATCAAAATACGACTATGGTATGCCGTGATAAAGTTGATAGCGAAGTTGACGTGATATAAAATGGTAACATCCCAAAAGATATGGCATATCTTGAGAATTCAAGTCCAAGACGTTGTGACTTAAAGAAATATTTTTGCTGAGATTTTACAGTATTCCACGATTCTATTTGTGAATAAGATATTTTGTTGTTTTTCCGTGAACTGTATAGGCCTACTGCCTGGTTTGTGAGTTCGTCTGTTAAGGCCCGGACAATGTAGAGATCTATCTACTTTTTTACACCAACTCATTCTGTTTTTTTCTGATGCCAAGACGCATTTCTCTGTACCATTAGACGTACATGCCGACATCTGTTTTCTATACATCACTATTGTTAAAAACAAGAACGCTGATAATGAATGATGTTCAAAAGAATTATGTGAAAAGATCATTTTTAATACGAGATCTTATTGATGTTTGTAAGATTCAACAGAATGAAAACCCAGACAACGGAGGCACGAATTATTTCCAAGGTAAGTACATTATAGGTATTAAGAATATTGAAACTATTAATTATTTTTTATTATAATATATTTATGATATGTTCGCTATCAAAATGTAAAAAACAATATTTCCCAAACTACAAATTCTTCCACTTTCACTTCTTCTTTATAGTAACTTGGTTTTGACATAACAGTTTTTACATAACTCCCGTTTCCTTTACTGTTTATCTTATTAGACAAATAGCTCTCCAGCAACACAACACAAGACGTCAATGGTTCGACACTAATATGCCTTTCTCTAGAACAAAGCTTTCTTATCCAATATTTTTCTAGTCGGTCAGAGCCAGGGATTGGAACAAATCACCAAGACATATTCGTGATATTGAATCGCCATCCCTTTTCAAATCTAGATTAAAAAATTACCTGTACTTGAATTCATCCCACAGTGATAACTCCATACTTTTACTGCCACCTCTCATTTATCTATCTATATATGTAGGATAATACCAAATTCTTGCCACTACACCAACCAATAATATATAATATAATTATGACTTTTTAAATATTAAAATTATGATATTTATTTTACTAAAAAAATAGAATACAAGTCTAAACGGGTTTATTCACGCAAATCATTCGTAATATGCACACTGTATTGCTGCTATACTTCGTGTGAATAAATAAATATAAAATAAAAAATGAATTAAAGATACATACGCGCCCAAAATATGGTATTTTTTGCTGTTAAAGCAGAATCAAATGAGTTATACGTATTTTTCTGAGGGAGTCTAAGTTAGGAGCTTTTCGTTAACCCCACCCTCAACTTTGTACGCTAAGTGGTAGATTTTAACTAACTAAAAGTGTTAAATTTAATATGCTTCCAGCATATTAAAATGGAGGGGCGGCAACTCCCGCGTATAAGGCGACCTTGATGAAGGTCGTACCTTAGCATGAAGAAGGTCTGTGAAATTGATAGGCGAAATTCCGCTTTTATTCTCGCAAATGATTTGTATCTAATAAAACCTTACCTTAGCGATGTTCTTCGATCACCCTAAACTGTCGCCAAACGTGACACAGTAGGAGCTTTTTGAATCGAGTGACGACAATTACTACAACAATGCCACGCCCTCTTTACTTCGAGTAAGAATTTTAGCATGATTTTTCTTTGCTCGTATATACACACTAAGTACTCAATGAAAAAATTTCATTTCGACGGTAGTGTTTTAGTTTAAGGCCAAATGTTAATATTACATAAACTCATATATAGAAATCTGAATTTGTTGAATAAAGTGATTTTGGCCGCCTATGTATCTTTAAGATACAAATGAAAGAAATTCTGCTTCATATTGAAACGTTTCTATCTGACTTTTCCGAAATGTGCTATATAATCATATTCTATAACGAGCTTGTTTAATGTTAGCAAATACTTGAGAAAAAAAATATAAAGCAATCCGGAGTGTATTACATGTAACTTCTGCGATGAGCATTAATATGTTATTTTAAACAGGTTAACTAAATATTTCTTTGGATTCTCATTTGAGTTATATGAAGCAATTGTTAACAATATAATTTCTAATACCTTTCGTATGGAACGCCGCCATGTAGCGTGACATAGCCCACCGCTGGACACGGCGTAAAACATCAACCAATCAACCTTTTTGTGTGATAGCGGGGTGCCGTTTTTTACGAGGTTCCTTCCCGGTTTTCTACAAAAAAACAGCGGCGACGCTGTCGTCATATACCGTATAGGTGAAATAACCCTGAGTAGAAAAACGTCAGATGAAATGTTGCATGGTTACCATACCTTTACTTGATAACGAAATCTGGGGTGAGATTAAAAAGTTGTGACCAATGTACCAAGGAACTGGTCCTATTCTCAACATGGGTGTTGTCATTAAGCTATATTATAACGCCATGCATGCAAAAAGCGGCTCTCTCGTATATACGCGCCATACTATAGCACAATAATACTTTCTACCGGAGTTGTCATTCGTGCCTCTCTCTCTAGACTATGTAGGCCTACACAGCAGGGAGAGATCCCGATCGGTATGAAATTCCCTTCGCCGGCGAATTTATATTTGACACAATTTAACCGAATTTCAACATAAAAAAAACAACGTTGATATACGGAAGTAGATAGTTAGCCTTTAAATAATTTACTTTTTGTAGGAATTCGCCGTTCAAAGAAAGTCTTATCGCAGAATTATTGCAACGTTTTAAAACATGGCCTTTTATTGGTGAAACACCTTTTACCAAAAAAATGTAAAACTACCGAAGCGTCTCAAGGAGGAAGACGCGAACGACATCTCTGGTAGAGATTGCTAATAATTATAAGCCTAATATCACTCGGAAGCTCATCGAATGTCCTGTGCACATCACATCGAACGTGATACGAAAGTGATGCCATGCAATCAAATAACGAGAAATCACGTGAGGTTCACAACCTGGCACTTGTTTTATTGCTTTGCTTTTAGAAACATCTTTGTAACACTTTTACACGAACAAATAACAAACGTTGACGCAAAAAGCACAGCAGCATTTCACTGATGCTGTCAAAACTTTTCCGACGACAATTGCTCTGAAATCGACCGTTCGGACGACAATTGCTCTGAAAACAACTGTGCCGACGACAATTGCTCTAAATATAACTATTCCGATGCAATTGCTTTGAATACAATTGCTCAGCGATCGACGAGAACTGATCCGACGTCGGTTACCGAATACCGAATGGTTTTTAAGAAGTGTCCTTTTGAGTATTTTTTTGTGACACACATTCGGCAATATAAAGTCGTCGTATGATCAAAATATCAATGGTTTTGACAACAAATAGGCTTGACAGACTTATGATATAACGTAAACCAAACAACTATAGATAAAACAACTGCACAGAGGTTGTATCAATACATTTAGCCTTAGGTAAATTTGAAAAAGTTACTTGTTTTATATTTAAACATTGATAATCGGATTCTTTCTCGATGTTTATAAACTATATGCACGGGATATACAATTCTAAAGTTACGTTAGCAAGAGGATATGAAGACCCCGCGATACGATGCACTTGCTGTTAGTTGCCGCTCTCAATATAGTATTCGCATTAAGGCATTTAAATATCCAAATAATTGTTTTTTTAAATGTATAAACCTGTAGTGTATTTTTAATTGTATAATATTTGAATGTCCATATTTTACACAATGTAGCTATGAATGTCAAAATGTCATTAAAAAAGAAAATTTATGCCATTTGTAATTTAATATTAAGAATAGAACTTGACTTTTGCATTTAAGTATGAGGTGATTGTTAAATACATGTTGCGAAAGGTCTTTAGACCTGATAAAAATAGTAATTAAATAAAGCACACAATAAAACTTAAAATTAGTTCTTATTCAGAGCCTACATTTTGTAACCTGGTTGATAAAAAGAGAACATATTACGTGACTAAATACACAAAGTTTTGACGCTCTACATTAAACTACTTAAAACTGAGCTACATGTACCTGCTTAAATAAAATGAGTTGGATGTACCCCAATCAAGATCATGTATTCATTTTCTTGTCTCAAAGTAGTAACTCAACTGGATTTCTATTCTGTATTTGCAGTCACCGTTCAGAGATATATTTTACACGATAGTAAATAATGACCTGGCCAACCAGTACTTTGCTGTTACAAGTCAAGGGATGTACTTACGTCAACCACTAACAACATTGACTACTTCTGACTCTCTCAAGGTAAGTAAAGATATCAACAAATGGTACCAAAAAATCCCAGCTGTGCAAGGATACTAAAATGACGATTATTCCTAAATATCAGATTAAATTAGGATGCAGGATTTTCAAGTCCGATAGATGCTTAAATAAAAAATCAGAATTAATTTAATCTTAATAAGTTTTGTGGTTTATATTTGTTGTACCATTAGAGTAAGAAAATTTCAATAAAATTTGAAATATGAAATGTAAAACTGTTTGCGCCACAGCATAGCTGAAATACCGCTGAATGTGGCGTAAAACATCAATCAATCAATCAATAAAATTTGCATTAAATAAATAAATTGAAAGTTATGTGTTGATATTTTTCCCTTGTAGTTCAATGTGTCAATCCGAGATGGTGGAAATCCACCACTTACAGGCCCCAGCCAGGCCTCAGTGACAATCAACATTGTACGGAATCAGTACACACCACAATGGTTACCACATAGGAATATCATCGAGGACTTTTCTAGGAGCACTGCTGTCGGCACAACAGTCATTACACTCCAGGCAACAGACGCCGACCCTCAGGTCAGAAAATTAGTTCTAAATAAATTATTGTACACCCATGACTTAAAAAGTGTTGTTAAAGGTTATCATTAAAAATAAGTCCCCTTGATTACTTTTTTACTGAGTCATATTGATTACTTTTCTGTTGAGACATGTTGATAACTTTTCTGCTGAGACATGTTGATAACTTTTTGGCTGAGTAATGTTGATTACTTTTTTTATGAGCCCTGTTGATTTGATTTTTTTGATGTCCTGCAGTGTTGATTCCTTTTTTTCTGAGTCCTGTTTATTGCTGAGTCATGTTGATTACTTTTTTGCTGAGTCGTGTAGATTACTTTTTTTGCTGACAAATGATGATTACTTTTTTCCGAGATTACCATAGCCATTGTGATGAGAGAGCATTAACAGTGACATATTAAGGAGGGGTCTCCTAAATGTGGTCAATTTTATCTCTGCAGCCAGTTTTATAACCTTAAAAGATTAAAAATGGGTCACTTTCAAACACCTTTCATGTGATAAAAGCGCTAAGATAAAACTATGTTCTTTGCTATCATTTAATCTCTAGTTCCTGACCGAATTTTAACTAAGGACAATGTTATAAATGCCTTTTAGTTATTTTTGATGATTTAGATCATTTTAGCTACTGGTATACAATTAGCTTCATACTGTTAGTATTTTATTTATGTAGTATGCCATTTTTGTTATTTCAGGTACGGCCATATGGTCAAGTGAGTTACTACCTCATTGGAGATGGAGCAGGTCTTGTTTATTTCAACATTGACTCTCGAACAGGGGCCATAACCCTTCGGAACAGTATCAGCCAATTTAGCAATACTCAATTCAATGTAAGTTTCTTAAGACATATTACCACCAAATATGGCAGTGCTTCTACAAATAATGTAATAAAGTCTTTTTTTTAAAGTTTCATTTGTTCACCATTTGCAACTTGCTACAAATATAGTGAAAATAAACCTTAGACATGAAAAGATATTAACAAAATAGATAGAATTATAGTAGATCCAAATTAAATCTTGTGCCTTAAAAGTATGTATAGTGCTAATAGGTAAGCCCTGTTCACCAATGTGTAGAACAAAGCCTAATGCTACCATTATCACTCTTAATACAAAAACCTGGACACAGGACCACTTTTGCAGTGACACCCATGGTGCATATCAGTCTCGTACAGTGCCCGGCTACTCAAAACTTGTTATATATCTTATGATTTTTACTTCCTACAATTGAAAGTTGAAGCTAAGAATCATTCTAATTCAATAAATGCTGTATTTAATTGTGGTTTTAATTGTAATATTAGGGAGCCTCAGTTATAATTGTAATATGATTTTATCTCCTACAGCTGAGAGTTGAAGCTAGAGATGGAGGAAATCCGTATCGTTTTAACACAACACTCATCCAGATAGTCTTACAGCAGGATACTGATCGCCCATCGTTTAACCAGACTCAGTATGATGTCACTGTGAGAGAAGACAGAAATGTCGGACATGAATTTGCTCAAATTATACCAATATATACGCAGGTATGACTTTCTCCCAGAAGTTTCGTAAAGAAAATACTTTCTTAAATTCTTGTGATTTTAAACCATTCGTTAGTAGAAATGCTTCCAAAGTTAACTACTTTTAACACAACTATTTGGGCCCTTTTTCTTCTATAAATGACTGTGGAATTTGAATAGTTTTTCATACCTTCTGGAGATGAAGCAATGACAACAACAAAAATATCGCATATAAACAATAATAAATGCTCTGATGGTAGTATCATAATACATTACTTGATTAGTATTTTAATACTGTAGGTGCAGTGTCCCATTTAGTAAAATACAAAGTTAAAAATAAACAATTACAAAATATTGCTGAAAACAGTTTAGAGCTATAAAATTACAACAATAGAGTGAAGAAAAAACCTTACAAAATGTTGATTAAGCTTGGGACGTATAATATTGAGCAGTGTGAGCAAAATGTGGTAAGTTGAAAAAACAATATTGAATTTGGTTCATATCTCTGTTTATAAAGCAGATCACAGAGATCCAGTTGGGAAATGATCATATTGGTTTATCTTTTCAGTCATCCTCACGCAGAATACAGTATAGCCTACAACAAGGTACTTTTGATCCTGTTTGTTTCGCTATCAATGAAGTAACAGGTTGGATCAGAGTGAGGCAATCTCTCCTTAACAACCCGTGCACACGATCTTCATATGTGGTAAGTCTGTTGTGTCACTCCTGGAAATCATTCATTGTCGTGTCCTGTGATTGCCTGTCTTTGTATATTGCCAGTGACATTAAGGGTGATTTCCTCCACCATTGTCTGTCTTTGTATGTTGCCAGTAACATTAAGGGTGGTTTCCTCCACCTATTGCCTGTCTTCGTATGTTGCCAGTAACATTAAGGGTGGTTTTCTCCACCCATTGCCTGTCTTTGTATGTTGCCAGTGACATTAAGGTTGATTTCCTCCACCCATTGACTGTCTTTGTATGTTGCCAGTAACATTAAGGGTGGTTTTCTCCACCCATTGCCTGTCTTTGTATGTTGCCAGTAACATTAAGGGTGGTTTTCTCCACCCATTGTCTGTCTTTGTATGTTGCCAGTGACATTAAGGTTGATTTCCTCCACCCATTGGCTGTCTTTGTATGTTGCCAGTAACATTAGGGGTGGTTTCTCCACTCATTGTCTATTTTTGTATGTTGCCAGTGACATTGAGGGTAGTTTTCTCCACCATTGGGTTAGTATGACGCCTTATGAGCCAAATAACCAAAAGCATGCTGTAAAACCCCAATACGTCTGTTGTGACAAGGATAGCCCTTGGTCACAGTCTTCATTTAAGTGGAATGACCTAAAGTATTTGAGAAACTCAAAGCTAATAAACCAAAAAGTGTTTCCTGTTTGTTCAACATTTGTACATGTACTTTTCTTTTTACCTGCGGCGAAGCTAAGCAGGTCTATGAGAGCTTCGCATTATGGTCGGGGTGGTGACAAAGTAAATGTTAAAAGATAGGGGTGACAACCTTTGGAGCTAAATCAAGGAACACTGCCGTTGTCCAAGA
>JAVFBY010191774.1:0-11091 GCA_034781015.1 Tonicella lineata | reverse complement strand
TCGGGAGACTCGTTTTCGACCCTGAGAGCGGGAGAGTGTGATTACCTGGAGACTATAGACAACACGTCAAAATAGCGCTGCAGTAGAGCAAATCCTGTAAGTATGCTGTTCTGTGTTATGTTTCAAAGTAAATTCCCCGGGCAGAATATACTTCACTAATTTAATCTTTCCCGGTAGACAACTAGTATAGCAACATATCCTTAGCTTTAAACAAGAATGTTATTAATAAGGGTTATTTTGTTTTTTTGTCCTCTCTGGTTAAATAGTCAAGTTATCTTTCAGTAATTCATATCGCTGCATGCATGTACATGTACAACGATAGCACAAAGTGTAAAGATACAGAAAATGAAAGTTAACTGAATATCAATTAAGGGGACGCAACTTTGTATAAAGTTTTGAACAAGTAGTCTCTCCATATAACATGAACATGGCTCATTATAGTCCAATCTTGACAAATTCAGTTGAAATAAGTATAAAGGCTTGTATCAGCCACATAATGGTTTAAAAAATGTTTTCGTTAGCATTCACTTAAAAATATATTTTAACTGAAAATATTCAGTTTTTAGATGAAATGTGAATTTTAAAACTGACTTTTTAGTTTTAGGAGCAGAATATCGGTTTGTAAAACCAGTGTAAAAGCCAAGCTGTGTCATACATAACATGTAAGACTGAATCAACGACAATGGCTATAACGACATTTGCTCCAACGCCAATAACAGATCCAGCGACAAATTGTCTTGTCATCAATTGCTCCGAATGTATATAGTCCTGCTAGCCGACTAAAGCTTATTATTAGTCCATATTCTTAGTTAATTGCTCACCCAGGGATTTTATTTTTTCATCAAAGATAAAAGTTGTTCATCTACTCCGAAGACACTTGGTGATGTTTATACAAATATAAAGCAAGTAATCGTCATAGCAAAATGTATAGACGTATCAATTGTCGCTGTTGTCCACGGTCACATGACTTGTTAGAGTTTGATAGTAAATTAAAACAAATATATATTTTTTTTATTATTATAATTTTTTTCAATTTAAATTCTTTTTTTGTTCTATTTTATTTTTTATGTGGATGACACTTTTTCAATAGAGAAAAATAACACAATTATTTTTAAAAAAAGAGCTCGAATTTTGTTAATTATTTCTTTTACCTCTTTTTTATTTTTCTAGATTGAATATCTGTCATGCACATACGAAAGGTTATAACATTTCAACAAAAATCCACCTCTTACAAGCCAGGTGACCGTGCTGCTGTCTCAAGATAAAATATATTTGGTTCCATAAATAAATATCGGAGATCTGTGTATGCTTGTCAAATTCCCTTTCTCGGTATTTATAAAATATATTTATGGAACCAAATTAATTTTATTATCTAACTTTCAGCTCACAAATCAGCCAACATCTGTTAACTCTATTATGTGTACGTGGTAGGGACGTAAGAGTTCAATGTTAAAGGGTGTTTAATGGTGTGTTTTTTATTTTATTTTACAGTTTCTCCAGGCCATATAGACAAAATATTGTACTAAGAGTACACAATAAACTGCTATATTTAAATAAAAACGAATAAAAAAGTTTATCACCCCTCTAGTGGCATTATTTAGTGATACATTTCTATGATATTTCACATATATAAGTATGTGTGTGCAGTAAGTCTCCCAGACAAGTTCGAATGCTAATGCCATTATAGCTATTTTTAGAGAAAAAAAAGCTTGTCATCACTCTAACAAGTACCCTAGTTATGCCTATTGTGTAATCTCCAGAACGAGTTAAAGATTTCATGGTCGTGGTGTCCAGATCATAATAGCAATGATATGAAAAAAATATGTCAACGCTCTAGCAGCTTCACATTTAAGGGTGAAGTTTTACACAACTACACAGAAACTTACTATGTATTACATTAAACAAGTTAAAATTTCTATGTCGTGGGATCAAGGTCATAATAACTGGGGTTTTTTTTTAAAAAAGAGTGTTTAATCAGATTTAGCTGTATTGTGGCTGGGCCACTTATAAAATATGGTCTATTTTGTCTCATACAATAACCATTTCAGAGAATGCTAGTAGGAAAAAGGTACCATACTGCGAGAGGGTTCGTATCTCTTGAGATCCTGTCTTGTTGTTATTCCAGTGGATTTATGAAATGACTTTGTTTATTGTAGATATCAAAGACCTGCATCGAAACGCCTTTCAGACATTTTAATTGTTCAGCAGTTTTCAGTCGCTTTTTAGTGCATTTCAAAAGTAAACATGAAAATGACACAATTTTATTTTGCAGATTATGGAAGCAATCTAAGACATGGAAAAGTTTGAGAAAGTTCTGAAAGGCTCGAAAGGACCTTTTGTGCCAAGCTTCTTCAACAATGAGGAGTTGAGTGATGTGATACTGGTGGCTGGGGACAGGAAGTTTTACGCACACAGATTTGTGTTGGCTAAATCGAGCAGTGTGTTCAAGACGATGTTGTATGGGAAACACTGGCCTGAGAGTGCTGAAGAAGAAGTAACACTGAAGGAAACGCCAGAGTGTCAAGCTGTTTTTGATCTCTTCATCAAATACGTCTACACAACTGAAGTTTCCGTTAATGCTGAAACTGCTGTCGGCATTATATTATTGGCGGACAAATACGACGTGGCGTTTCTTAAAGACCTTTGTATTTCTTATATGGTGGAACAATCACATTTAGTTCAAATCGAGACTGCCTTGTCCTGGTACACTTGGGCTAAGGCTATGGATTTTAAAACTCTCGCAACAGCTTGCTTTGAAGCTATAACTTTGGACACAAAATCCCTGATAAAATCTACCATGTGGGTTGATTTGAAGATAGACTTTTTGGAGGAAATACTGTCTAGTTCAAAGCTAGTGATTGATCAGGAATATGATTTGTTTGTGGGATTGAGTCAGTGGTTACTGGAGGAAAGTCGTGTCCCAAGATTAAAAGAACACGCTGAACGCTTGCTTCCCTTTATACGGTTTTCTCACATCCAAGCTGATGAACTGTTGGAGGTAGAAAAGAGTAAACTAGCCACTCACACAGAATCTTCTGGGATACTGTCCAAGTTGATTGGACGGGCATTTCGTTTCAGAGCTCTTTGTCCAACCCATTATACGCCCGATTTCCTTGGTAATTTCTACAAACCGCGTGATTACTTGACTATGAACGCAATTTATCGCGGTCAAGGTTTTCGAAGCTCATTCACCGACAAAGGTTTTTACATTGAAAAACGAGCAGGAAAAACAAAGGTAACAGTAGAAGCTAATATGGGACCAGTATTGTCAGAGGGTTTAAGAAATGGAATATGGGAGATAACATCGGAATGCGTAGACAATTCTGTCTGGAAAATAAGATTTGATGCGAAGGATTTGCTAGGCATGAAGGTTAACATACTGTTTAGTCTTCTATTGACGGACATCGGATGTAAGGTTATACAATGTAAGAGAATGTCCTGTGATGAAGTGTGGAAGACAGGTGAACATTTTGAGATTGAAATGAAGTTATCTCATCCTGACAAGGCCTCCTATTTGCTAATTTTGATTAAATCTATGCCTCTTGATGCATGACTTGTGCAAGCAATATGATGAAAACAATGAGATTCCAATCTAAGAGAAAACCCAGTCTTTTGTCACGGACAGAAAGAAAACTAGAAATTGACCTAACCTTTTCTCATCTTAAGTCCGCCATATTGATTGGTCTGAATAAATTAATGCCATACTAGTTAGTTGCCGGATGTTTACATTATGAGTTGAGTTTTTTTTAATAAAAATACCAATTTTGGCACAATGATTTGTCATGATTTGATGGTCAATTTTGGATATAAATCCTAACTAGAAAAATCCAAGATTGTCAGGAAATCCAAGATGGCCTCTATTCTAAACAACGACGAACTCAGTCAATCAGATGTGTTGTTTACCGAGTTAAGTCACTGTGTTGTTTATGCTGTGCCTGGCACGATGATGTCAGCCTATCAGCTGCGACTCGATTCGATAGAAGAGTATTATGTTTATATGTGGAGAAAGACATTACAAGTGGATTGGTGCTCCAGATTGATAAATAAATAGACCTGATTCGAAAGGCTGCGAAATTCATACCAGGGAAGCGGCACTAAAACCACAATTTCAAACAAGTGACTTTGTGTGCTTTCTTCGCAATACTGAATGTGAAGATAGTTCATCAAGGTAGAGAAGTGGATAAAGTTTTAATGTTTTTTGTTTTAAATGAATTACCATTTTTGGTATGAAGATGAGAGAGGATCTGACTTAAAAGAAAGGTAATGTTCTTGACAGGAGTATTGTCCTCAAACTGGGCACTATAGGTACATTCATTCGTGAAATTGAGTTGTTCTGATGAATTGTGTGATGCTTAAGATGAAAAGTAGAGGAGGCAACTGCGTACATCTTCCAAGGCGGTAAATAGTACGAGACGTGGTCCTGTGGCAGCTGCCAGCAAGGAGAAAGACGAAAATCGTTTTCCTCGTTCACGGATTTATAAAAATATAAATGATTGATTCATCGGCATATGTGAGTATTTAAAAATGTACCTTGTCAACTGACATTTGGATTACTGCAGCCAGGACCATGCTTTTAAGGGAAAGGTCAGTTTCCTCCCATCTCTATAACGAACTTAACCTAGCATTTAAAACAATATCCAAAATGCCAAATTACAAAAATACAAACGAATGGAGTTATTGTGTTGATAAGAGGTACATGTAAAACAATTACATCAAGCTAAAAACCATTGTCTAATATCAGGTGTGCCCAACAAATCAGGCTACCTATATGTCAATCTCTACCAGAGAGATTATTAATACTGATAAATCAACAACTGGTAGGTAAAAATTGGAAAAGTCTGATTTACTATAAAGCCCATCTTGGGTCACATATGAAAGAAATAATTAACTACAACTGTTCAAAGTAAAACCGAAAAAAAACCCGTCTTTGAATTTCTTTATGAAGTTGCATGGCGTGCTATAAAAATAAATGCATATATACATGTAGGGGCTTATTCACCCAAACGAGAGAAGTTGCAACATGTTGAAATGTGCCCCAGACAAGGTGATGCAACTTTCCCCAATGTCTAACACATTAGGTCGAATCGTCTAATGCATGAAGTCAAGTCATGAGTTCCAGTCACATAATCTGACATGTAAATATGTTTAGTTCACATACACCAATAGGGGCCGACAATAAACTCAACAAAAAGGCATACTGTCCACAGTCGGCAATCTTGGGCAGAAACGTATCGTGACACTTTTGTCGCCAGTAAACACCTTACTATTATTTGTCGATGTTATGTATATGGAACAAAGAATGTGTATACTCTAACGAAGCATGTTTGGGGAGCTGAACAATGCTTGTCATCTAAGGATTCTAACTGTAGAAATGAGGGTAAGACAAACGCAGGATCTCAATCATATTCTGTATTAAACTCCATAACATCATTAATGGTAATCAAATAAGCATATAGCAGGTATCCGGTAATCAGGTAAATATCAATGTAGCATCTCATGCAATCAGATTAAAATCATATCTATATTAGCTCCCCGGTATTGTATTGTGGCAATGTAGATCTGACAACATACTATAGAAACAGTGTTCAATGACGTTAACTAGTGTGGGGTTCAAGAAAGGTCACCGTTTTAATTGTCCAATGAAAAATCAGATAGCAGGTAGCTGTATAAACATAGACGCGTTCAAGTCCCAGGGGAATCCCTTATTCATCAACTTGGATTGGTAGACGGCCCTCTGATTGGTCGACCAATGGACATCACGTCTTTTATTTCCTTATATTAATTACAATTGATTTTTCTTTCGTTCATTGTCATATTAAATAAATAAATAAATAATACAAATATATAGGTATAAACATTAATTTAACAGTAAAAGCTACTAGAAATATAACAAGAACATTATTATCTTTTTACACATTATTTACATTAGTCAAATTAGCGTTATTTTATTGTATTTTTTTTTTGTCCATTTCTAATTTATATTGGTTAAGACTCTCTGGCTCTTCCCCGTCGTGTGCACACAGAGCCGCCCAGAAAAAACTTCAGGCTCCTGGGGACAGAGAACCGTTCTTTGTGGATGATTGGTGTTCTCTATCCCGTAGAAAGTTGAAGTTTTATGTAAACTACGATCGGAACCCGCAGAAATCTGTGTCTGGAACAGTGCTCGAAGAATGCACATGGGTAGACTGCAGGTCTTCAGTCTTGTTTTTGCGTTTGGTGGCTTAAGCAGAGTTTAAGGAATCACTAATTTTCAGTGTTCATCGCTGTGAGTCTTTACATGTGTCCGGTCCGTCAGTTTGTTCGTTTACATCGTGTGGTGATTTTCCTCGTCGTCGAATCCTGGCCTGTTGTTTTTTCCGTTCTGATCAACTCAGGCAAAACTACACAGTTTATACCAGTAAAGGATTAGAGTTTGTATAGTAGATGATTAAAAAAAGTGGACTGTCAAAAGGTAAAAACTTTATTCTTTAAACAATCAAACACAGTTACGGAGACAACTTCTCCTGTCACTTTCCTACTAAGACTACATGTCATGCAATTTTGACTTAGACGAGTTTGTTGTTAGACGATTCGACCTGTATTCAAGGATACAGAGCAGTGCTGAATAAAAATGTGCAATTTCTAAAAAAAAAAAAAAAGAGTATATTTATCAGCTTACTTGTCCAATTTAGTAATTTGCAATTTTGTTTGGTACAACTAAATTTTCTAGACATTTATATGTGAATCTCGCTCAGTGAAGACCAAAGAAAAGTTGGTCTGTTTGTCAAAAAGAGTAGCAAGACGGCGGCCCAATTTGAAAAGCTCTCGGAATAATTTTTTTTTTTTTTAATTTGTTCCAAAGATCAAATTTTTAATTCGTAAAACAGTTATAAAATGTGTGATTGAGTTTCATACTACATTCAGAAACGACAAGACGGGACAGACAGCCTGGTAAAAGGCGGTGAGTTCAAAGTTATAGAAGTGTACATAAAGCACACTGAAAATCACCAAAATCGGTTCACTTTAATAGGCTGTTTATCAAACCAGCGGCAAGATGTTGGGCCTTGTGCGATTGCATCATTCCGGACTCCCCATATTACAGCTCATGTGACCTGTCTGGAACTCACCATGGATTTGGCCTGTAAACATTGTAAAGCGCATTAGCTAGTGGTTGGGCGTGAGATTCCTGAGGGGATCTCTAAATTCAGGTTAAAACGAAATGCCACCTATCAGGACAATGACGTTTTTCTTTCGAATAACACAGCACCCTACTTGTCTTTCAAAGATTTAATAAAACATAATTAAAAGTAAAAAAAAACATATATGTCACTAAATTATAACTAACCCTAAGTCGAAGAATAAAAAAATATATATCAGAAAAAAGTAAAATTTATAGGGGCTCGAACCCACGACCACAAAAAATACATTTGCAGCATGTTCCGTAGTCCAGCCCTCATCCTACTGAGCAATGACCGATCGTTGTGAAAATGAAAGTCAAGTGGGGTAATGTGTTATTCGAAAAAAAGTGATTATCCTGATGGTTTTAACCCTAAACTCGGGTAAGCATTTTTTTCTGAGGACAGGATACCCCACGTGGCTTTCAGAGATTAATGTTCTTGGTTTAAAAAATAAACAAGACACATTATAATATTCATTGTATCACACAGCTTCATATTGGCTTTAACCAGTAAATATAAACTTTTGTGCTATTTAAGGTATTATATATTACACACAAAAAGAGCATAAAAACACAATCACAAGGTCGATCAAATAGATATTATAGGATGACATCCCAGGGTAATTTGTTGACATTTTCTTGAAAACTGGGGATTTGAGTTGACAACAGAGCAATGCCTCTGTGAAAAATGATGTCATTTTAAGACAAGACGGGTTCTTTCTAGTGCTTTGGAAAATTTACTAAGTATGAATGTTATTTCTTTATTTTATTTTTTTTATCAAGTAAACCGACAATCTGCAAAGTTAAAAATATGCAGCAAATGCTGATTGCCTCGCTTTACTGAAAAGTGACATATTTTACAAAATGGCGACAATCTGTTGTCGTGTCAACATAACTCGAAACGAAACGTACTTCAATATCATTTATGGCGTAACGTTTCATTTAAGTCCTGATGGAAGATTTCACTGCTGTGGAATGTGTCGGTCACTCATTCATATTGAACAAATGCCAAAGTTTTGTTATTCTCAGATCAGTAAAGGTAAATTTGTGTGATAAAAGAGTCAATAATTGTTGTAGACCAATTGTTAACGTTTGCACGAAAGATCAGAGATAAACTTGAACAATGAAGGGGCTTAAAATATCAAAACAAGGATAACGGAATAACACCAGAAATCAGGCCTCTTGTCTACATCTTAAATCCAAATTATTGGAAAGTTTCCAAAACTTTCCATGTACCACGATGGATTGCCTCAAATGTACTGTGATGTCTCGTCCATTGGTGTCGTAACGTGGCAGGCATCGGCCTGGATGCTATCGGGCTTACTGTTTGCTTCTGGATCAACAGTTAAGATACCATTTAAATTCCTTCATTTGCAGGGCCTTTACAATTTTATTTCTGTTTGGAGCCATATAAACTCCATTCTATTGGTGGAACTTGGCGTTAAAATAGGACAGCTCTGAATCATTTTCCACCTGAAAAACAAAAAGAAAGGATAAATTAATAAACCAGGAAAGCTAGAAATGCAAACACTATGCTACAAAAGTGCTCATTTAATGAAAATTACAAAATGAAATCTCCTAAAACTTTGCTTGGGTCAGGCTACACAATTTAGCTGCAATTTTTTGTTTAAAATTTTCTGTTATTTTACATATCGCTTATGTTATCAAACAGTGTTCGCATTTAATTCACATAAACTGAATAAAAATTCTATACCCACTTCCTACCCACAAAAGTTTTGAGAAATGCTATGTTGAACAATTTTGACAAGAAAAGATTTTGGTCTTTATAGACAACAGTGTTGCTGTTGTTCAGAGAAGCTGAGAAGAACATCAGCTGAGAACGTCAAATAAATTAATAAAAGTAAACTATGAACCAGAATGTCCTCGACAAAACATCACTTCAAAGCCTGGTCCAGGCTTAGGTCTATTGGAAATATTTAAGATTGATAAATAAACAATAAGACTTACTTAACAGTGACGCGATGTCGCTGGTTTAAAACAGCATGGCTTGCTCTTTTCAGATTGTTGAGCTTCCCGGTCGGTATTTTTCATTTTCAGAAACATACTAATTCCCCTGGCTGTTGGTGGAATTATCCTAAGATTCAAGGAAATAACTAGTAAAAACAAATAGCTAATATGACGACTTATTAAGCTAATTGTCCTGGTTTAGTTCTGATCAGCTATAACTTTTGACGTTTCATACAAAACTAGGGGCGCGTTCGATTGACGGTTGTGTCGGTGGCACAAACGGATCAACCAATCAAATTTTCTATAGAATAATATGGATATGTACCAGATAATTCGATTGGTCGTTTCGTCTGTTATGGACTGACGGGACAGTCAATCAAACACGCCCTATGTCAGCGAGAACCGTCTATATTTACAGTTTTACCGATTCAATTAAGCAGGAATAATGCTTATGTCTACCGGTAATACAAAACTTTTTTATATTGGAATTACTGCAAATATTTTTTCTAAAGAAATAACTAATTTTCTCCTTTGCGATATTACTCGAAACAGAGTTTAAATCAGACCAATTCCGAAGTATGCTTTTGGTGCTCTGAATCTTAAAATGTTCACTCGCTCGGAGCTCATCTACAAGAGAAAATATAGGTTGACTATAGTTTCTGTTTAAACTTCATGGCTGTCTTGTAAAATTGTCTGCTTAAATAAACAACACATGACAACAATTAAAAAAGAAGATTTTACAATGGCCTAGATGTAGTTTTAAAACAGAACCTGTCTTTTATCGATGTCGTAAATATGCGGCCAATCTCCCGCGGGCGACATGTACACTTCATCGAACGGCATGTGCGGGCGATTCGAGCCGGCATATGCGGGCGATTCGAACGGGATTTGTGGGGCTTCCGTGTCGCATTCGCGGGCGATCTGAACGGAATCTGCGGGGGAAGTGAACGGCATCCGGGGGATTTGCAGGCGATCTGCGGACCTCACACGGACAATTTATAGTTCGACAATAGCCGTACTGTAGCTGAGTTTGAACCTGCTTTCATTTCACATTCCTCTCTGCATTTATGAAAATATGTATTAGTTTCCAAATCGGCAAAATCCAAACAAAAGAAACCATCCTAAATCCACCAATTTAAACGCTGCCAAAGTATTTCCATAGCCCCCACAGCAAAGCTCTCGAATGGCCAAATGACTGGGTCTTTTAAAACATCGTCCATCTGAACGCCATTAAATATACCTCCTAGTGACGTTATTTGTCTAAAGACAATACAAGTCATCGCGAGAAGACAAACTGTGCTGTGCGGATGAGTTGAGTAGACACAAAACACAGCTGACTTTCAGAGTTTAGACAAGCTCAGCTACAAGAAGGGGTTCAGTAGACAAGCTCAACCGAGTTGATGAGTTTAGAGAAGCTAAGCTGCGGGAATGAGGTCTCAAGCACAGCTGACCGTAAGAGTTAAGGTCTTTGAAAATCAATGTACTACTGAAAGAGTTACCCTGCCTAAATAAATAAAAAGTAGTTTGACTTAAGACAAGCTCAGCTGCGCGGATGAGTTGAGTAGAAAAGGACAGTTGAGTTTAAGATTTTAGACAAGCTCCGCTGCGCGAATGAGTTGAGTAGAAAAGGACAGTTGAGTTTAAGATTTTAGACATGCTCCGTTGCGCGAATGGGTTGTTTAAAGTTTCAAGTGTTATTTTCACTCAAATCCACTCAGGGTGGCACGAGAGGTACAGTGGCGGAAAGCATAATAAAACACATTAATCAAGATACAGTACAGTTCCTTCGTATACAAAAGCAGCAATTTTAGAAAGATACTTCACATTTTTGCATGAGAATAAGGATTGAACTTTGAAAACGCTTGGTTTCCTTAGCATATGTTCTGGAATATATTTTTTTCGAATTTTTTGTAAAGCTGGACATTCTAGGAGAAAGTGGTATTCGTCACCAACTAATCCTTTGTCGC
>JAVFBY010191663.1:0-11093 GCA_034781015.1 Tonicella lineata | reverse complement strand
CTTGCGTTTTCTTTTTCCATGATTCTCGGATCATGAAAACCTTAAAAAGTTCATATTTTATTGGGCCGAATCAATAGTACGGTACACGCTGGCGTTCCAATCCCAACCGTTTGCCAGTTTGCCTCGCGCGCCCAGCTCCAGAGTGCGGGCCACCACTTGTGGCAAATAGGGGTCGCCGGACATGGCCGTCGGCAGCGTGCAAGCGCGTTTGTTTATCAGGCTGGCAGAGCGATAAATCTGGGTACCGTCAGGCAGCGTGCCCTGTAGTTGCAACGTATGGTCGAAAGCGCAGCCGAGTTCGATCGCCGACGGGGTACGCGTCCCCTGGTTCCAGTTGGCGTAGAGATTGAGGTTGTCGCGTGGCGACCAACTGACGCCGAAAGCCGGGTTGAGCTTGTGGTAAGTAAAAGCTTCCTTTTCGTAGTTGCTGAGATAGCTGCCATTGGTGATGTAGGTATTGGGCAACGGATTGTCCAGCAGATAGCTGTCGCACGAACTCAATCCCAGCCCGGTACACAGTAGATAGTCCATATATAGCGATTGGTAGTCCATGAGGCCGGCGGCAGCGCTGTATTTGCGCACACGCATGTTGCTCATCACGCGGGTATGGTTGTAGCGGGCGCTGGCGGAAAAATGCAGTGCGTCTGTCGGATTGAAAGTTTCGCTGGCATACAGACTGCGGGTGAGGCTGCTGCCGTTCATGATGTTGTTGTATACCGGGATGCCGGCGGCGGTATATTCCGCGCCGACTTCGTTGGCAGCCAGATAAGCCTTGCGGTCCGCTGTCAGCATCCCTAGCATTTGCCAACTGGTGAAGGTGTCGGTGGCATGGTCCAACTCGCCGCCCAGCATGAATTTATGACGCCCGGTATCCAGGTTGAGCTGGAGGTTGCCGCCCTTGACCAGTTGATTGATCTTGCTGTCGGTGATGACCGAGGTTGGGGTGCCGTCGATATAGCCGGTGGTCGTGGTCGCCGTATCTCGTGTTGCTACCGCGCCGTTGCGGAAAATCCAGTTGCCGGATGCATCCTTCACCTGGATTTTTCCGCCCGTTAACTGGGATGTGCTGGAGTTGATGCTATCGCTGCCGCAAGTACCATTGATCGGCTCCGCCCACACCAGAAAATGTCTGATGGTCGGATCTGTGGCATCGGTCCAATATACGGTCGACTCTCCCGACATCTGAACCCATGATCCATATCCGGCCGTATATATAGCCGTAGGGACACCATTGGCATCAACTGTGGAGCTTACGAAATTTTGGCCAGGATTTCTTCCATAGACACCATGAAACATGCCGGATTCAATCAGCGTCCCGGCATTGATGGCCTCTAGCGCCTCGGCAGGCAAGGTCTGGTTAAACGTAGCAGCATTGAGGTCGATATTGCCGTCAAAATCACCATCGGTGGTCATCGCTGCGGCCAAGGTGTTGTAGCCGGATGCGCCAGCGTTACCGTAATAATCGCCTATTGCAAACGCAACATTGCTGATCCCGAGTCCGGAACCCGGCCCAAATGCCTCATCTACCACGTAGTAATCCGGTATACCGTACGCATTGGTACTGGAATAGGCACACACCGGGTTCTCGCTGGCTGTCGGGCGGCGCGTGGCGACATCGCCAGAGTTCGCAAAATCCCGATTAATATCTCCCGTCACCGCATGCCGGTTGCTCTTGCGCCTATAGACCTGCCCGGTGACGCTGATGGCATCGTTGACTTGAAATGCACCTGCAATCTGGTATTGCAGCAGTTCGTTCTTGGTCTGGTCGGGCGAAGTGAAGACGCTGGTGGAATCCTGCTTGTACATTTCCATGGGGACCAGGCCGTTGCCGATGAGGTCGTTGCCGGCATACATGACGCTGCCGTGCAGGTCTAGCTTGTCGCTGCGGTAGCTGGCTTTGCCGAATATCTGGTTGACCTTGCTGGGGGAGTTGTTGCGCCAGCCGGTTTCCTCGAATTTGTTGATGGCGAGAAATCCGCCGACCACGCCGTTGTTGCCGCCGGTGGAGAGCAGGATTTGTTTGCGCCCCCAGGCACCGGATAGTACATCGACGCTGGTGCCGGGGTCGTCGAAGCCGTTTTTGGTTCTGACGGCGATGGCGCCGCCCAGGGTATTCAGCCCGAAGATGGGGTTGGAACCGGGGAAAACGTCTACCCCTGCCAAGGCGTTCATGGGAATCAAGTCCCAGTTGACAATGTCGCCAAAGGGTTCGTTGACACGGATGCCGTCCATGAATACCGATAGCCCCTGCGGGGTGCCGATCTGCGGACTGGCGGTGAAGCCGCGATAGGTGACGTCCATCTGGAAGGGGTTGCCCTGGTAGTCGTTGACGTTGACCGATTGCAGTCTGGAGTTGAGTAGTTCGGCCATGGTAACGGCGTGGGAGTCCTTGATCTCCTTGGCGTCCAGACTTTGCACGTTGCCGGGTATTTCTTCCTTGGTGAGGTTCAAGCCCGGCATGGGGCCGATTTGCTTGAATCGCTGGGCGCGGACGTTGATAGTTTCGGTGGTGACATTTTCCGTTTTTTGCTTTTTTGCCGGGTCTTCTTCGCGCCCGGCCGGTGGCTCGACCACGACCTGTGTCCGCCGCAACTGGTAGCCTCCCCGCCCGTCGGAGACTACTTCGAGCCCGGTGCCCTTGAGCAAGGCGGCAAAGCCTTCGTTGAGCCGGTAACTGCCCTTGAGGCCGGAAGTGATTTTGCCGGTGGTGAGGTCGGGGGCGAATGCCAACAGCACCCCGGCGCTGGAGGCGTAGGTCGAAAGCGCCTTGCCCAATGCGCCTGCGGGGATGTTGTACTGGTTTTGTGCGGTGCCTGCCGGTTCTGCGGCACGTACGGGCAACATATTGCCACTCGATAGCATGACGATGGCGATGGCCCTGGCGATGAGGCGCGGTTTGCAGTTGTGCTTCATGAATCTCCCCTGTAATGACTCGATCAAGCGGCCGCCCTTGAAAGTGGCTTCTTGTTAGCTATGCCAATCGAGAATGCAAAAGTGACAGGGGTTTTTGAAATTTTTTTCCGTTCCCTTTTCGGGGCTGTCTTTTGACAGCGGCAAGCGTCGACAAAAAACTAGGCGGGACGGACGTTGACCCAATAGCTGGTGTAGGTTTCGATGCGAACGGGAAGTATGGCGGCAATACCGGCAAGTGCGGCGTCGGTGTTGCCGACGGGAAAAGAGCCGGAGATGCGCAAGGCGGCAATGGCCGGGTCGCAGCGCAGAAAGCCTTTGCGGTAACGCGCGAGTTCGGCGATAAATTCGCCCAGTGGCATTTGGTCCACCACGAGGAATCCATGTTGCCATGCGATTTCCGCCGGGTCGGCGATGCCCTTGGCGGCGTGGCCGACGGTCGTGAATTCGATGGATTCTCCGGCTTGCAGTATCGTGCTGGCGCCGGAGTTGCCTTCGGGCATGATTTCGACGGCGTGCTCAAAGACGCTGACGCGGCTGCGGTCGTCATGCAGGCGCACGCTGAAGCGAGTGCCGAGCGCAGTGGCCGTGCCGTGGCGGGTTTTGACCAGGAAGGGGCGATGGCGGGCGAGTTGTTCGCGGCCCGTCTGGATCAGCACTTCGCCCTTTACCAGCCGTAGGAGGCGGCGGTCGGCGTCAAAAGCGACATCGACCGCCGATGCGGTGTTGAGGATGATGCGGCTGCCGTCGGCCAGCATGATTTCGCGGCGTTCGCCAGCCGCTGTGGCATAGTCCGCCAGCATTTCCGCCCAGGGTTCGCGGCGGTAGGCTTGCCAGCCTGCCGTACCGGCAACCAGCAACAGGCCCAACTGCTTGAGCGCGCGGCGACGCCCTTCGGAGCGCAGTTTGCCGGGGCGGTCGAGCGTGGCAAGGCCGATGGCCGGGGGGATGTGGCGGAATGTGCCGGTGATGTTTTCGACTTTTTGCCAGGCATGTTCGTGCTCGGCATGCGCATCGCGCCAGGCTTGCCAGCTACGGTAGTCGTCTGCCGAGGCGCGCCCCGAGGTGAGTTGCGCGTACCAGTCGGCAGCCGCCTGTAGCGCCCTGGAGGGCGGCCTGCCGTTCATGCCGGTTCTTCTTGCAGGGCCAGGCAGTGAAGCATGGCCTTGGCGATGTATTGACGGACGGAACTGACGGAGACGTGTAGCTGCTCGGCGATTGCGGCATGGGTCAGGCCTTCGAGTTGCTGTAGCAGGAAGGCGCGCCTGACCTTGGGCGCCAGCCCGTCGAGCATGGCGTCGAGCTTGACCAGCGTTTCCAGCACAATCGCGCGTGTTTCCGGCGACGGGGTGTCGGCCTCGGGTAGCAGTGCCAGTTCGGCGAGATAGGCGCTTTCGAGTTCACGGCGGCGAATCATGTTGACCATCAGGCCATGGGCGACCGTGGTCAGGTAGGCGCGCGGCACTTCGATGGCGGGCAGGTCGCGTTTGGTCAGTATCCGCAGAAAGGTATCCTGTGCCAGATCGGCAGCGGTCGAGCGGCACCCCAGCTTGCGGTTGAGCCAGCCCACCAGCCAGCCGTGGTTGGCTTCGTAAAGTTCACCAATGGTGTCGATGGAAAGCGCTTGGTCGTTGGACATGGTCGGCCGTACTCGAAAGCGTGGAATGGGCGGAAAATCCTGCCCGGTAATTTTGTGGCGTTGATGATAATCGTATTGGCAGAATGTTATGCGCGCCTCGCGGAGAAAATGAAATAATCCCGGCACAATCCGGGAAAAACTCCCAATATTGCGGCGAGCCTGGTAACCCTTATGGAAGATTTCGCCCCCTCCATGCCATCGCGATCCAACTTATGCGCCGACTCTGCACAGGCCCCAACGATAGACAAAAAGCAAAGGGTTTTTGCAGCTTTCACTTGCCAGTAGTGATCGATCATTCGCTCTTTATTGCATTAATGAATGAATTAACGAGCATGCTCATTGACGGCAATACCTTTATCCCCTATCGTTTGGTTTTTCGTATTGATTACTGACAATCATGCGCTTACCACAAGCAGCTATCGTCAAACCCGAACTCGCCGAAGAGTCCAGAAGGCTAGGCGAGAAAATGGCGCGCCTGCGCATTGCCCGTGGCGTGAAGCAGACAGAAGCCGCTCTGCGTGCAGGCCTTTCCCGCAACACGGTCTACCGCATGGAAAAAGGAGATCCGGGAGTGGCAATCGGCCAGGTTCTGCGTTATATCGACGCCATCGCGCCGGGCGTCACCTTGGCGCAGCTTGTAACAGAGGCCGATCCTGCGCTCGTCGCATTAAAAATGAAAGAGCAACGGCAAAGAGTCCGCGGCTTGTCTTCCGAGCAACTGCGCGAGGTGGACTTCTAGTGGCAGAACGTAAACTCACGGTATTCGCCCACCTGGATGGGAGCTGGGCTCCCTGCGGCTTGCTTACGCTTACGGAAAATCCTGAACTCGCGGCTTCATCGTTCATTTACGGTACTCGATACCTTGAACGGAAGACGGCGATTGAGGTAGATCCTCTCGGCCTATCCATCGAAGACAGGAAAGCCGTGAAGGAAAAGGAACTCTTTCCCGTGGGCGCGTTGCCCTACTTTGGCGGCATACGCGACGCCGCGCCCGATGCCTGGGGACGCCGCGTTATCGAATCAAAACTGAAGGTGCCCGCAAACAGCCTGCCGGAATCGGAATATCTTCTCCATGCAGGGAGTGAGCGCATCGGCGCGCTCGACGTGCGCATAAACAGGGACGATCCGCCGCGCCCGGGTGTGACTGGCATGCATTCTCTACGCCATCTCATCGATGCAGCAGACCGAATCGTAGAAGGAGAGCCTGTCCCGGCTCATCTGGAGGTGATTTTTCAGGACGGTACCGCGCTGGGTGGTGCCCGACCCAAGGCCACGATCCGGGATGAGACCGGTGTACTGTGGCTCGCGAAGTTCGACACGAAGCAGGACGCTTTCTGTGTGCCGGCAATTGAAGCCGCTACGCTCCGGCTCGCTAACGAATGCGGCATGACGGTTCCAGAAGTACGCACGAAAAATATCGGTGAACGGAAAGTCATGCTCATACGCCGGTTCGACCGGTATTTCGCCCCCCCCGGCATGGAGCATACGCCTGAAGATTTGTGGAAAACCCATCCCGGCGCCGGAACGGTAGAAAAACGACTGCCTTTCGTGAGCGGGCTCACACTTGTCGGCTGCGATGAAAGTCAGTCCCCAACCAGGGCATACGCTGACCTGGCCGATGCGATTGGAGAGCACTGTCACCCGAAGATGATCATGAGCGACAGGTCAGAATTATTTGCTCGTATGGTCTACAACATTTTCGTCAGCAATGACGACGACCATCTTCGCAATCACGGGTTCATATGCGATCCCAATCTTGGTGATTGGCGTCTATCTCCCCTTTACGACGTGATGCCGCGTCCGGGTATCTCGCATGAACGGCAGTTGCACCTTGGCGTAGGCGTAAGCGGTAGGCTGGCGACCCTCGATAACGCTTTGTCTACTTGTGGCCGCTTTGGATTAGCAAATGAATCAGCATTGAAGATCATCGCCCAAGTATGGGAAAAGGTGCGTGAATGGCGTGTCTATTTCGAAGACTATGGCGTGGAAGAAGCAGATATCAACAAGGTGGAATCGGCCTTCCGTCATTTAGACGACGTGTCTTCGCCGGGTTTCAGGAACCGCCTCTGATTGCCTGTTCCATACCACACATTAAAGCGTAGGAAAATCGTAACAGAATGACACTAAATGTCGTCGCATTTGGGCTAATCACAGCTAATTATGAAGATTGCAGGCGTCATAAGTGACTGTTTTTAAAGGCGCCGAAATTAGAGTTTCGTTCTACGAACCAAGGGGTCAGGAGTTCGAATCTCTTCGGGCGCACCAGACAGAATAAGGGCTTACAGCTTAACGGTTGTAAGCCCTTTTTCATTTCTTAATTACTCATGGGTACACCAGAAAATTGCTAGGGCACAAAAGTGCTCTGTCAATCCCATAAACTTACAGCCAAAGCTGAACCGTTTTGGATTACCACCATCCAAACAAAGGCACACCTTTGGCTCTGACTACCTCAGCCAATGCTGGAGAAATTTCCAGAATTCTCACCTGCTCTATACGTTCGTTCACGGCCGCTTGTAAATAACGCATGGCAACAGCTTCGTTCTTTACAATCTTGGGGCGTGCTTTTGAGTCCGAGGTTTTTAACTCCCACCCCAATCCTCGACGATAGGCCAACTTTTCCCTTGGCTTCTTTACAGAGATTTCCGTTAGTCCGTAATGGCAACCGAAACTGGAAGCCAACTTGCTCAGCGACTTTGGAATTTGCTTGTCATAGAGCAGACGCAAGCCCTCCAACTCACCCCACCGTTCACACTGTTGTTGGCCGGTGGTAAATGCTACCCGCGAGCACCCGGAGCGCATCGCTATCCAAATGGCTATTTTGACTCCCATCTCATGCCATTCTTTGATAAAAGGTGCATCCGGTACGCTATCGGCACCGTCAGGTTCCTCGTCACTCAGGTAACCAGATCTTCTTCCCCAAGCATGCCAATCGCTCTGAATTTCGTCGATAAGATACACAGGACTGCCATCGGCATGTTTCCATACTGCGCCACGCAGATGAAGCACGGTTGTTCCGAGTTCAAAATGATCATGGTGGAATCGGTGAGGCCAATGCGGTAGGCAGACTAACCATTCCCGGTAATTATGCTTTTTGCCTAAGAGCGAATACCGCTCGTACTGGTTAGATTGCGCAGGACTGACGTACTTGGCAAATACTCCCTGGGCTGCGGTGTAAGCCGCGTCGATTGCTTCCCATGAGTTCATATATCCTCTGCCAGGGGGTATCGGTCGCCAGCGATTATCGAAGACAAACCAGCCAGTTCCGGAACCAAACATATCCTCGAAAGTAGCACCTATGATCTTGTAGCCAAAAGATGAAAGCTCGCATGTGCGGATAACCTTGTTCCCTGCAAAACTATCCATGACCCGCTGAGGAATATCCTCGGGATCAAATGCATTGATATGCAAATCCGGCCGATAAAATGTCATGCGCTCTGTCAGCAATACCGGACGGCATGCCGACAAATTATTTTCGGCAAACATCAGCAGATCAGATTTCTCCAGCTTTTCATCCCCATCAAAATTTAACAGAGTGCTGATCAACTCGGAACGCTGAATTTCCTCCTCTCGAATGCCTTTTGCTGTACGGATTGTCGAAATCCATTGCTGTGCTGGTGCTGCCCGCATGGGCAACTGGTTCAGCCATTCCAGCAAGTTGGAATAGGTAGCCATGTGATGGTCGTCGAATCTGCGCTCTTGGGTCATTTGCATCTTCTCCACATGACAGCCATCAATCGTCAGCCCTCAAGAATGCCATGCAAGCTTTTAGGCAGTTCAATTTTGGTTGAACTGATCGCTTCTTGAAGTTGATTGAAACTATCTTTCATCCACTGCTCCGCTCTTGGGCTAGCGAGAAAATCCCGAAACGATTGACTATCTTCATCCGACCACCCGCAACAGTTATTCTCAACATCCAGCAGCGTCAACCCTGGAAGATAAGGCTCCGTCGGCATACCGCCTTCTTCGCCCTTGTAATAAACCAGCGATACCACCGGAGCCATATCCTCCACTGAGCAGAGTCTTATGGCTAATGTCATGTTAGTACCAAAGTTGCCTTTGCTTATGGCATCAAGTGCAGGCTCGACGTTGATACCGACATGCAGACCGCTGGGAAGTTGTGGCATGTGACTCTCCTTGATGTTGCTCTATTTAGAGTTTCGAGGAAGCTGGTTAATCTGTTTCAGAGCACCACCAAGCAAAATTTCTACCGCCTCTTCTATTTCATGATTAGGATCTTCATACGGTTTTATGTAATACACTCTAGCAGCCTCCCCTAATTCAACCTTCAATCGCTTTGTCAATTCCAATCCAAGCCTATGGAAAGCATCCCAGTCAAACAAATTGGCAACGTCTGCGTCATATAAGCGAGTCTCATCGAACGATCTCGCCCACAGGATAAACTCCTGTTCTAAATCCTTGGAAATCGCGTGATTCCCATACCAACCATATCCATCAGCCATATTTGGCCCGATATAAGTAGTCTCATCCTTCGCATCCTTTACCCACGCCCAAGGTGCCATGCCAAAATCAGGCATGATGCTATAAGCAACTTTTAAAGTGATTTCATCCATGACCAGCCCTCTCTTCTCCTATTATCGCGATATAAGGTCGGCGGTCAGGCAGTAGTAACAAACCACCGATCTGGAGCTTATGAGACTCCCGAGCTGCCACTGCTCTACCCCGCAAAACTTAACCAAACGCCGCGCGTGACAATGCGCAGCCTGTAAAAGCCGGGAGGAATCTGGATAGGGAATTGCCCCTGTCGATTTTTCGCCCGGCTCGCACCGGACGATCAAAAAGTCGGGTGCTAGTTGGTGAATCGTGGCATTGTTGGGTATGAATAACCCGCAAATGCCGCTGTATCTGTTCCGATGGAATAACCGAAACCACAGGCGCGCAGAGGCACTGCAGTTCTGGGTTGCTTTGTTCCGAGAATGTTGGTTTTCAGATGCATTTTTGAAATTGAAGAACGCAATTTTCCGCTGATTATGATCAATTGAGTTTGACTATACGCCGGGATGTTATTGGATACAACGAGGGAAATAGGGGAATTTCTATATCAATCACCAACGCAAAATCTCAACCCTGCCCTCCAGCGCATCTTCCTCTTCGGGGGTAAGCGCTACAACCCGCCCTTCCTCGATACTCCCCGACACCCAGCCATCGGCAATTTCCTGCTGCTCTCTCGACCATAGCTGATTGCGTTCTGGCCACACGGTATGGCCGAGAAAATGCGACACCAGCGCCTCACGCACAAACTGCGATAGCGGAATGCCCGCCTTGTCTGCCAAGCCCTGCAAATCGGCTTTCATTTTCTCGTGCAGAAATAGCTTGAGCGGCACAATGTTTTTGCCTAAGCCAGGGATATAGTCCACCGCATGTGCACGGGAAAATCTTGTTCCGCTATCTGGTTTAGATGGAGGCGGCGGATGGAATATGCCGATATTGTTATCATGCATGCATAGCAACTCGTGCGAACCGTACAAATAGACCACCAACTGTTCGCGCAGATATTTCGCCAACGGTCTATCCAGACGATCCGCGACCTCTTTCATTGCCACACTGAGCGGCTCGGGAACCCATACCCTCAGTTGGGCGTCGTTGGCATACAAATCCGTTGTGCCACGATCTCCGTCATACAGACTTTTCAGTTTGAAGGGCAATACATCATCTTGCCCCTCATTCGCTACCCCTATTTTTCTGAACAAGAATCCGAACATGCCACCTCCATAAAAATAGGGGAAATTCTCTCACCGGCATCTGGTTTCATTATGATGGATAGCTCACATTTCCCACAATGCGACCATGCCCCAGAAATCCATCCCTGTCTTTTATACCGAACGCATGGTGGCCAACAACTACGGTGGCATCTCCCCCAGTTCCTACAAACCCAGGGAAGTGGTGGAGTCGTGGACACTGGAAAACGATTTCCCCATACAGATCGTCGAACCCAAGCCCGCTACACTCGATCAACTCTGCCTCGCTCATGATCCAGACTATGTGCATGGCGTACTATCCATGCGTAGACAAAACGGCTTCGGCAACATGATTCAAGAAGTCGCTGACTCCCTGCCTTACACATCCGGCTCCATGCTGTCGGCAGCAAGGCATGTGCTGAAATATGGCGGCGTTGCCTGTTCCCCCACTTCAGGATTTCACCATGCCTGCTACGATCACGGTGGCGGCTTTTGTACTTTCAATGGCTTGATGGTAACTGCACTGGCGTTATACGAAGAAGGACTGGTACAACGGGTAGGCATACTGGATTGCGATTACCACTATGGCAATGGTACAGATGACATCATCTTAAAACTGGGCATCGACTGGGTGCGGAATATCACCAATAGCAAAGGCTATATCGGCGAGGCCGCCATGTTCATGGACATCTTGCCGATGCTGGTACAGCAAATGGCCGATTTCGATCTAATTCTCTATCAGGCTGGCGCTGATGCTCATATGGATGATCCCTTAGGGAAGCGCTGAACAAATCGATTTTACGAACGCCACTTTTGGTTTGGCCTTGAGAATCTTGCTTTTCATCGTG
>JAVFBY010191552.1:0-11094 GCA_034781015.1 Tonicella lineata | reverse complement strand
TGAACTGATAACATCATATATTTAACATGTCTAATAGCACCATTTCCTGCAAACTCAGCAGAAAGAAATTGAATTTATGAACGTCTCCTTATGTTTTAAATCCGGAAATGGCCATTAAACTATTGAATGATGAGTGATAGTATTTATCATAAAATACTCAATTAACATTCATAGTTTGCAATTCACTGACATTCTACATTCGTACATAAGTTGTATAAAATGCTAAACTTTAAATTCTATTTTGAAGGTCAGAATGTTAAAGCCAGTCAATGTTAATAAAGCACTGCAAGATGAGAATCCATCTCGTTTCTGTAGGTTTTGGTTTCGATTTTTTTTTACACAATATTTCCAGATGTGTTTTGGTCATGATATTGTTCATATGTTATTTTAACTGTTTTTTTTTCTATACACGAATCTAGCTAAGAAAGAACAATTATTTTAAACATAACTGAGTAAATACTTTCTGTCTGCTTTGATTGCCGATCTACATTGTCGGTAGATAATTTACAGTATGTCTATATAAAGACGTTTTTTGTATTGCTGAAGTAAAACTTTTCCAATATCAATACAGGTCTGACCTTGTAGTAAGTTCATAAACATATTATTTCAAACTGGTATCAGTGGTAGTGCATCATTCAACTTACAAATTGAGTTACAATGCTATTTTTGATAAGTGTTTTTAAATACACAGTTCTGTAAATTTGATTAGTTTCATTCATGTTGTGTTCAATAAAAGTATAAATGAAATATATGTTGTTGTTGGGTTTTTTGGCTGGCTTTACTGTCGAATGGGAATAGCAGGATGTTTAACCTATCCGACCGTAGAAAATGCGTGTTGCTACAAGGAGACATAACACGTGCAAAGTGTTTTAAACTATACAATATACGTCATATACCGCCAGGATTTTGATAAGGTATAATAATCATGTATCACCATAGCACACATATTTTGTTGTTTCTCGCAGTTGTTTATTTGGTCTACCATGACAATTTTTTCCATTGGAGTCACAATATAAATGCTATAAAAATATCGTGTTATCATGAAACGGAATAATGTGAAACATGTTAGTGGCGAGAGGTTTTGCAAAATGCAATCATACAAATGACGCAAAGTTGCACGTAAACAATTCCTAAACTGGTAAAGTTTAACAATGAACGATATTGCATATATTATCACAACTTGAGAACATTGAACAAAAATACAGTTATTTTATAAGTACCTGTTTAACAAACTGTGTGTCACACGATGTAGAGTTAATGTGTGGAGAGAAATCAAGACAGTGAATAAACCGGCATCACACATCGTACGAGGAATTCTGTGGATTGTTTTATAAACATGCACTTTTTTATTAACTTAATTAAATATTTTATTTTAAGATGCAATAACTGAATCTGAATGTTGTGATATCAAAGGGGTTTTAGGTTATTTTTATTTTGCAGTTTAAACTATTTTTCTTAGATACATATTTGAGAATTGTATGTTTTTCCATAATAAAATCGGGGTAGGCCTAATGAGCATTGATAGTTTGACAGCGGGAATGTCATTTAGGTACGCTAGTTTTAGGCTAATTGATGATATACAGATGCTTTTGTAGCACAGTTTGCAGTTTCAATAATTCATCAAATGTGTTTCTCAAGAATCTCCCATTTTTAATTGATATTCTTTCTCGTGAAAACAATAATGCATATTAATATTTGATCATGCTCTATGCCATCCTCTGTCTTTAATTATGTCTGATTAAACTTAGATTACACAGCGGTTTACCAAAGCCGAGTGAGTACTTGACAAGTCTGACGGACAGCCGGACTACATTCATAGTTCATGCTGTGCAACTCTCACAATCATCACAACACAGTAGAGTATTTTTTCTAAATGTACAGAACACCGATCTTGAAGTAGTTGTAGCTTGAGGAACATCGCTTTTAATAGATTGCCCAAAACGTAATAATTCTGGATAGAAATACCACATTTACATCAGATATATTTCTGTGCAAAAGTGGAAAGTTTCATTGCAACAATACTTTAGCGTATATTTTAGTCTAATGATATTGTTTCTGAATTACATATATGTGTATAGTCATGATAAAGTATTTAGGTTGATCAAGAGACAGAAATCTGATTGGTTTATCTAGTTTAGGGTGTATAAAACAACAGTTATAAACTCAATTGTTTATATCCGTTTTGTTTACACAGTACCTTGTTCGGTGTGGTTCTGTACAGTGCAAATATTTTGGACGCATGACGCGTGTATATAGTGTTCAGACATGAACATGAGTGCTTAAATATCGAACGTGTGTGCTCAATTTTTGAACACCCGTAGTGTGTATATTAATGCATGTGTTTATGAGGTGTTCCAGTCAGAAATTTGATATAATTTCCAACCAGTTTGGACGGCAGTGTTCTGAAACGTTAACATCGTGATCACCGATGTTTCAGCATTGAACACATGCATGTAAATATCCAATCTCCAAACGTGAAAAGATGATATTCCATGATCGATTTAACTTTTAGAGCTGTCGGTCTACATTAGTTTGACCTCATATATATAATTTTTATATGCAAAGTGTGCGGTAATAACATAGTATAAATTAAACAATCTATGGAAAAATGTTTTAACAGCAAATATAACAGTTATAGGACTGCAGAGGACGCATACAGAGAACATACGGGACCTCAAATCTCATGTAGAAAGCATAGTTAGTGTGCATGATATTAACATCAAAGTTAATTAATCAGTTACGTGGTCAATGTGACCGCGCTCAAAACATTTTGCCTCCATGTTCAATATCGTCTGCTTGTGAAAGGAAGTCTGTCGCGGCCTGGTGATCCTTCCTGTCGGTTCTCTTTTCCCAAATTGTTATGCCTTCAGCAGTGAGTATAAAAATACACGTGTTACGAAATACCACACATAGGCTGAATAGGCCTAATTATTTGGAATGTATAAAACTGTCTGTGTCCACTAGGGCCTATACAAATAATGATGCAACAAAAACAGCAAAGACGGCTTGGAAAATTTGTTGGGGATTATTCCTAAAAACATATCCCTCGTATTCCCTTTTTACGGAAGCCCATTGACGCCAATGAAAAAAATCCGAAATTCCCTTATCATTACGAGAATTTTTTTCACAATAACGAGATACTTTCTCCAAAACAGCCCCAAGCGATATCGGTCATAACGGCCACACTTTAAGTCAATACGGCCACACTTCTAAGACAAAATGGGCCCACCAATTAATAAAATATAATATATGCAACACATATGATTATTATCATCACATGGGTAATGTTATATCGCCTGATTCTTCACATATTATTTCATTTGTAGATGTTCTAATTTTAGTGTGCTTTGCGGGCGTGTGAATAAAAATCGCTCACAATTGCGAAAGATTAGATTTGTGAAATTTCTATCTATACCAGTGTTGTCAGCAGATGACCTCACTTTCCTTGCTTTCCTTATCCGAATCAAGCTCTAGAAATCTCTCATAAAAAGTTAATACAGATTGCTTATTAGGTAGCCAATAAATGAAAATATTTTAAACAAACTTATTAAATGTTCTTTAAATTGTCAATTTTCTCTAATTTTCTCCCCTATGTATTTTTGTTCTTTTTATCTGTCATAGCTATGAAAATAGTTATCATCAACTGAATCAAATCCAACATATAAATACATCAATATATGCTGTTTCAGTGCTGTAATTTTTGTGTACAATCTTTTACTGGTTATTGTGTTGTTGGTTTGTTTTTGGTTTTGTGATTCACTACTTTTATGTTAAAAACAAAAATTACTATTGTATCTCCATAAGCTGGATAAGCAAGATAATCACTAATAAAGAAATAATACACTAAATAGTTTGTTTGGAATTGGTATGGCCACTGAACTTGAGCGATGGGGATCAAAAGCCACGGGATTTGGTCTTATGTAGTCGGTCTTGCTTTTATTTTTGTCCGTATCAGTGGCTGGCACAAACTCTTGGAAGAACAAGTTGGGAAACGCAACCGTCAGTTTTACTCCCTGAGTAGAAGAAGCCAACTTGATAAGACGAAGTCAGTAGCTACGTGTTTAATGTGTTCAATGGTGAATAAAATATGAAACCAAAAATGTTTTCACACACCCAAGCCGGAAAATGAGCCGCCAATTTAGCACTTAATCCATTTAAACAGCTGTGTGTCTGTGTTCACAGACAAGGTATGTGTGAGTTTTAAAAAACTAAACTAACTCGCTGTTTAAGTCGGTTCGATTAACAGCGGGATTGTCTTCGAGTGGCGGTATAGTTTAGATGTATATTTAATCCCAAGCTGTCAATCTTGACAGTCACTCAAATCTGAGGCACTCTACACCTTTATAATCTTAATGTCTTCTATATAAAAATAACTACATGTAAAAGGTAAAGCAGATCCAAATTATACGAGAAAGAGAGCAGACTAGATAAACTGGCCATATTGTGTTATCACATATGATTACACACTTCATTCCTGATACAAGTACATACACTGGACTGACTCTATAAGGTACAGTACATCATTGTAATACAAATGACGGTAGATATCAGATTAGACACATAAATGTATTAACTCCGTGATTACTAAAGGTCACATATACAACTGTTCTTATGTATAACTATAAAAATCATTAATTGATAAAGCCAAGCAGAATCAGTTTCATTCTTTATGTAAGCGAACCTTGGAGAATAAAATTGGATTAAAGATACAGCTGAAATTATATTATTTTTTCCTTCGAAATTCCTACGTGTATTTTATGTGTAGTCATCTGTCTTGCAGTTGTCGTATATCCAAAGTCTGCCTTCACATAGTCTTTGTTGTTCAAAGGAAATAATGGAATTCCCAGAAACAGTGGAAATAACTGAAACAAGGAGAAATATTTTGAACAGCCATTGGAGCTGCACGATCTGTGTTAAAAAATTTATGTGCAAACAACAACTCGTTTCACATATGGTCATCCATTCTGATGAAAAACCTTGGAGCTGTAAACTGTGCGCAAAAGGATTTAAGCGCAAGTCAGAAATAAGACAGCACATGACTAACCATTCTGATGAAAAACCTTGGACATGTAAACTGTGCGGAAACGGATTTAAGCGCAAGGCAAGTTTAAAACTACACATGGTTATCCATTCTGATGAAAAACCTTGGAATTGTGAAGTGTGCGAAAAAAGATTTAAACGTAAAGATGACTTAAAACTACATGCTGCGATCCATTCTATTGAAAAACCTTGGGCCTGTAAACTGTGCGGAAAAGGATTTAAGCGCAAGGCAGAATTAAAATTACACATGATAATCCATTCTGATGAAAAGCCTTGGATTTGTGAAGTGTGCAAAAAAGGATTTAAACGTAAAGAAGAGTTAAAACTACATATCGTCATCCATTCTGATGAAAAAGAATTAAAGTTATATCCTTGTAAACTGTGTGATAAAAGATTTGCTACTGCACAGAGACTTACCATTCATTATATCACGCATACCAAGGAAAAACCACATTGCTGTGATGTTTGTGACAAAAGATTCACCAGAAAGGGTTTTCTTAATAGGCATGTTTCCCGAAAACACCCATAACGATAAGTGATCTGGAATTTATTGACACTTACTTTTCATAAACAATATATTTCTAATGCTAAATTTAAACACTGATTTCAAATACAATACGTTTAGAGTGACAAATTTAAACATTGATTTCATATACAATATGTTTTGAATGATTGTTGTGATGTTTGTAAAAGAAGATTCACCCAGAAGGGTGCTCTACCCTGGGACATTTCCCGAAAACAAGTTATTAACGTTATGTAATCTGGAATTTATTGGCACTTGCTATTCATATACGATATGTTTCGATTATCAAATTTAAACAGTGATTTATGACGTTATAATTGCGCTGATTGTCATTAAAAATGCTAGTATCTGTCATAAAATACTCATTTAATATTCATAGTTGACAATTTACTGACATTCTATAGTAGTACACAATTTGTTTGACATGCTAAACTTTAACATCTTTCCCGAAGGACAGAATTTTAATGCCAGCCTTTGTTAGTGAAGTCTATTGTATCCGTTTTATTTTTCTGTATATACATGTAATATTTCCATAGTGGTCTTATCATGATGTTGTTCATATGTAATTTTAACTTTTTTCTTTCTATACGCAAATCTAGCTAAGAAAGAACTATTATTTTAAACATAGCTGAGTAAATACTTTCCGTCTGCTTTGATTGCCGTTCTACATTTTCGGTAGATCATTCATAGTATGTCTATATAAACACGTTTTTGTACTGCTGCAATCTATCTTTTCCACTATCAATACTGGTCTGACCTGGTAGTAAGTTAGTTACAATTCTATTTCGTTGAGTGTTTTAAATATACAGTTGTGTAAATGTGATTGATCTCCATTCATGTTGTGTTCAATAAAGGTATAAATGAAATATATGTTGTTGTTGTGACTTTTTGTGGACATAACTGTCGAATTGGACTAGTTACATTTTTAACCTATTCGACCGTTGACAATGCGTTTTTCTACAAAGAAACATAGCATGTGCAAAGTGTATTAAAATATATGCCATATACCGTCAGGATTTCGATAAGGTATTTTCGTCATGCATCAGCATTGTTTTAAATTAATGCATTTTTAATTTGCATCAACACACAATGCTATATTTTTTCAAACACAAAAGCCAGATGTCTTCAATCCCAATCCATATCAAATTTGGTAAATTCGCTGTGAAATTAGACAAGTTTTCTGCCTTTGTACTTGTTATCCTGTGACAAAACATGGGTTTAGATCTTATTCACTCCCTTGGTAATGACGTTGTAACACTAACTTCGTGAACTATTTGTAATCAGTTGGAATGATTTACCTGGTAGTGATACGCAAACCATGTCGTTACCTGAAGTTTAAATTATACGGTGGTTTTCTTAAACAAAACACATTTATATATGAACACAGCTCATATAGCTCGGATTTGATGCAATCATTTATAAAACATGCCTAAGAGACTTGCTGCCAGAAATGTATTTGCTACAGATTACACTAGCGCGACGGCGCGACGGTGCAGTCGGTGGTGCCACCCCTCTACATCATTGTTGGTGCGCACGTAAATTTGATTCATGTTGTGTTCAATAAAGGTATAAATAAAATATATGTTGTTGTTGGGTTTTTTGTCTGGCTTTACTGTCGAATTGGAATAGTAAGATGTTTAACCTATCCGACCATAGACAACGCGTGTTACTACAAAGAAACATCACATGTGCGAAGTGTATTAAAATATAAAATATACCTCATATACCGTCAGGATTGGGATAATGCATATTTACCATTACCACCATAGCACACATAGGCGAACAGGGAGATAGTGACAAATCTAACTTATTTCAACAGGCATCCATATATTATGTTTAAATGATGATGGTATATTTAGATAAATTAGGAGTATTGATTATATTTGAAAAGGTGTTTAAAAACAGAAAACCTTAAAGTATCAATAATGTGAAAGGAATCTGTACGGTCTGTTTTAAAATGTCTCTGCTTTAAACTGTGGCATCAAGGCCGCATCCTTGGTGTGGAATTCGCGGCCTTCAAAACCACGTTGTTTTATTTTCATATATAATTAACCAAAAGTTTCGCATGGTTTTCTTTCACACTTAGTTCCGAGTGTAAAGTTTTCAAGTTTAATATCAACATACTGACAAATGTTTACAATAGCCAAAACGGGTCATATTTAAATGAACATTCCTGAAAAGCGGCAAGAGCTAGAAGTTACTGAAATGGCACAACTAGAACTTTTTGAAAATTAAAATTATAAGTGTGTAGCTTTCACACTTTTGCTACCACAGCCCATTCAAATTTATGTCTAAAAAAGGTTTTTTTGACTAAATCTAAAAAGCGGTGTAAAATATCGAAAAGGTAACAACAGATTTTAACTCCTAGAAGTAAAGTGCACTTACAAATAACAGGATAAATTTCCATTTAGAAAGTTTTTTTTGCCGGGGTCATATGACGTCATAACAGACGTAAATTTGTAAGTAGGTGAAATTCTTTCTCATTATGGTTGCTCAGGAAAACGATAAACAACAAAAAAGTATTAATAATTCAAAATGTGAAAAGGTTCAGCCGAAAAAGATGTTAGAACATTCAATTTTTTTTAAAAAAATTCAAGATAGCGGCCAAAATAATTGACGAAATAATTGACCAAGTCCTTTAACTATGACAAAACCTGTACTTTTAAACAGTTTAAACACAGTTAACCTACATCAAATCGACATTGTTTTTTTAGTAACTTTCTCTTTCAAATTCTAAAGTAACCAAGTTATAAATAGGCTGAATTAAAAAATAAATCATCCAAAAAAAAAGTTCAGAGCTTCAATATCTAATGATTTTAATGAACTTTTGCCTGACCAAAAATTGTTTGGTCTTTTGGCAAGGAAAAACTTAATCGGGCTGACCAAACATTTTTGGTCATGTGAAACTTGGTCGGATCGACCAACAATTTTTTGTAGGGCCGACCAAAAATTTAAAGTCCGGTGAAACTTGGTCGGATCGACCAAAAAAATTTTGGTCGGATCGACCCAAAAAAGTTTGGTCAGGTGAAACTTTGTCTGACCGACCCAAAAATTCTTGGTCGGTCACGACTGTACCAAGGTTTTTTTAGTCATAGCCGACCAATTTTTTTTGTCGTTTTTACCAAGTTCTTACAGTGTGTGGAGAGAAATCAAGACAGTGAATAAAACGGCATCCCACATTGTTTGACGAATTCGGTGGGTTATTTTATAAAATGCACTTTTTATTATTAATTTAAGCTATCCCATTTAATATTTTATTTTAAGATGCAATATCTGAATCTGAATGTTGTGGTACGTGTTTCAAAGGGATTTTATGTTATATTTATTTAACAGCTTAAAATATTTTTGTTAGGTACATATTTTGAGAATTGTATGTTTTTTCATAATACAACCAGAATAATGTATAAGCATTGATAGTTTGAAAGCGGGAATGTCGTTTAGGTACTATATGTTTAGGTTAACTGATGATATACAAATGTTTTTGTTGCAATATATATATCCAATATACAAACGAGAAAAGATGATATTCCATGATAGATTTAACTTTTCAGGCTGTTGGTCTATATTAGTTTGACCTGATATATTTAATTTTATACGGGAGTGTGTGATAATAGCATAGTAAAAACGGGCCCAACATGAAATAAAATATAATACATGCAACACATGTGATTATTATCATTACCAAGGTAATGTTATATCGCCTGATTCTCCATTATTATATTAATTCATTCGTAGATGTTCTAGTTTGCTGTGCAGGTGTGTTGATGAGAATCGCTCACAGTTGCGAAGGTTTCAATTTTTTAAATTTCTATATATACCAGTGTTGTCAGCAGATGACCTCACTTCCTTTGCTTTCCTTACCCGAATCAAGCTCTAAAAATCACTCATAAAAATGTTAATAAATATTGCTTATTAGGTAGGCAATAAATGAAAATATTTTAAATAAACTTATTAAATGTTTTTTGAATTGCAAATTTTCTCTTATTGAATGTAGACCCTATGAAGGTTTTTTTTTTTTACCTGTCAAAGCTATGAAAGTAGTTATCATCAACCGAATCAAATCCAACATTTAAATACATCAATGTATGCTGTTTCAGTGCTGTAATTTTTGTGAAAATCTTTCCCTACTTATTTTGTTGTTGGTTTGTTTTTGGATTCATGATTCACTATATTTATATTTTTAAAAACCCAGTTTATTAGTGTCTCTTCATAAGCTGTGGAATTAGCCACATAATCACTAATAAATAATTAATGCACTAAATAGTTTGTTTTGAATTGGTATGACCACATAACTTGGCTCCAAAAGCCACGGCATTTGGTCTTATGTAGTCCGTCTTGTTTTTATTTCTGCCTGTATCAGTCGCGGGCACAAACAACTTGAATGAACATGCTGGGAGAGGCAACCTTCAGTTTTACTCCCTGGGTAGAAGAAGCCAACTTGATAAGAAAAAGCCAACAGCTGCGTGTGTTCTGTGTTCACAGACAAGGCATGTGTAAGTTTTCAAAAAACTAAACTAATTCTCTGTTGATGTCGGTTCAGTTAACAGCGGGATTGTCTAACAGTGGCGGTACAGTTATATTTAATCCCAAGCTGTCAATCTTGACAGTCACTCAAATTTGAGGTACTCTGCAGCTTTATAATCTCAATGACTTCTATATAAACATTACTACATGTACATGGTAAAGCAGATCCGAATTATATGAGAAAGAGAGCAGACTGGATAAACTGGCCACATTATGTAATCATATATGTGCACACACTTCATTCCTGATACAAGTTCAGCTACTCAACTAACCCTATAAGGTACAGTACATAAATGTAAAACAAATAACCTTAGATAGTAGATCAGACACATTAATGGATTAACTCAATTGTTACTAAAGGTCAGATATTATAACAGTTGTTATATATAAATATAGACATCATTCATTGATACAGCCAAGCAAAATCCGTATCATTCTTTACGTTAGGGAACATTGGGTAAATAAATGTCATTAAAGACCGAGCTAAAATTATATTATTTTTTCCTTCGAAATTCCTACTTGTATTTTATGTGTAATCATCTGTCTTGCAGTTGCCGTATATCCAAAGTCTGCCTTCACAGATTATTTGTTGTTCAAAGAAAATAATGGAATTCCCAGAAACAGTGGAAATAATTGAAGCAAGGAGAAATATTTTGAACAGCCATTGGAGTTGCACGATCTGTGTTAAAAAATTTATGTGCAAACAACAATTCGTTTCACATATGGTCATCCATTCTGATGAAAAACCTTGGAGCTGTAAACTGTGCGCAAAAGGATTTAAGCGCGAGGCAGAATTAAAACGGCACATGACTATCCATTCTGTTGAAAAACCTTGGACATGTAAATTGTGCGGAAACGGATTTAAGCGCAAGGCAGGTTTAAAACTACACATGGTTATCCATTCTGATGAAAAACTCTTCAATTGTGAAAGGTGCGAAAAAAGATTTAAACGTAAATATGAATTAAAACGACACATAGCTATCCATTCCGATGAAAAACCCTGAATT
>JAVFBY010191441.1:0-11096 GCA_034781015.1 Tonicella lineata | reverse complement strand
AAGAGGTCCCCCCCCCCCCCACCCCCCGCAGGTATCTGAAGAGCCTCCTTCTTATTTATAGTGGAATCATACCAGCCGTTTCCGTACCCGCAGCCGTTACCGCAGTCGTTACCGCAGCCGTTACCGCGTACGTGGAATGAGGCCTTGAGTCGTTTCCCTCTTTGTGCGCTGAAATTTAAGTTAGATTTCTGCGCCAAGAGGCCGTGATATTTTCGGCCACAAGAGGCCAATAATTCAACGTGGGTGCTGATGGTAAGGTGTCGATTGATCTAGAAATAGTAATTGACTAATACAAAAGCGTAGACGTATCACGTGGCATTAGCAATGCGGTTAGATTATCCAAGTGTTCCTGGTACAAAGACAAGTTTGCTCATACGATATATAGCTCTCGTTTGCGGCGGAAGAATAATTAAGAAATGTATTTGTTGTTGTTATGAATTTAGCTGTACCAAGTGTTTACTTTGTAGTTCTGTGCATCCTAACATCCTGATAGTTAATACAACCCTTTTTATTTGGCTTTATCGAGTGTTTCCTCTATTTATTAAACTTGGGGCAATCTTGCACGAAGGATAAAACGCAACCCTATATAAAGAGTTGTTATCTTTACTTCTCTATCGAAGACCAGCCGGCACATAGATTGATTGATTGATTGGGGTTTAACGCCGTACTCAGGAGTATTTCACTTATACGACAGCATGCCAGCCAAAAATAGGCCCCACTTGTAAACGGGTGCAGGATACGCTTGCTGCAAGTTGTTTTTAAACCAACCCCATTGCGCAGCAAGTTGTTGTTTGGTCACCTCCAATGTGTCAACGTGTCAATGATCTCCAAAGATGCAGTAAATTTATACTTTCACACATTTCGGGTGGGGAAGTGTGGACAACGACAAGGTATTTAACATTTTGGGCAATGGTGACCTTGACCTTGGCCAATGGTCATGGGTATAGGAACTGACATACATAAGGAACATTTGTGCAAACATAAGCTTACATGTATGCAATTTTTTTCTTTTAAACTTACGACCTGTTTAAGGTTTTTAGCATTATGGGCCATAGTGACCTTGACCCAATGACCTTGGCATGCCCCTTAGTCATAAGAAACATTTGTGCAAAGCATAAGCATCTGCAGTTTTTCTTTTAAATAAATGGCCCAGACAAAGATTTTAGCATTATGGGCAAAGGTGTCCTTGACCTTTACCCAAAGCATAAGTATCTGTAAAGTATCTGCAACGTATTTAACATTATTGGCAATGGTTACCTTGACCTTGAAACAATGACCTCAGGTATAGGTCGCAACGCACCCCTTAGACATAAGGAACATTTGTGCAAAGCATTAGCATCTGCAAAATTTCCCTTTTAAATTTATGGCCCGGACAAGGTTTTTTAGTATTATAGGCAAAAGTGACCTTGATTTGTTTGTTCGATAGGTGTTTAAAGTCGTACTCAGGGGTATTTCACCTATATAACAACGGATTCTCCACTTCTTAGACGATCCTACTTGATATGGTTGAAAACCGGGAAGGAAACCACGGAAAAACCACCCACGCTATAGCCGAAGTCACCTATGTGACTCCCTCTGTACCTAAGCAGGTCCACTGGAGGGATCAAACCCGTGCGGTACATCGAAGGAGGATCGGTAGTCACGCCAGTCAGACGCTCCAACCGCCAAGCCACGGCGCAAAAGTGACCTTGACCTTGATTCAATGACCTTGGGTCTTGACAAACCCTCTAGAATAAGGGACATTTGTGCAAAGAATATGCATTTGCAAACTTTTACTTTTAAACTTACGGTCTGGAGAAGGGTTTAAGCATTATGTGATACACTGTATGATGTCCTTAAATGTGGGCTAATGACCTTGAGTATAGGTCATGACAAACCCCCTAGACATAAGGAACATTTGGACAAAGCATAAGCGTCTCCAATGTTTTCTTTTTAAACTTACGGCCCGGACAGGGTATTTAACATTATGGGCAATGGCAACCTTGACCCAATGACCTTGAATATAGGTCGCGACACACCCCTTAGACACAAAAAACATTTGTGCAAAGCATAAGCATCTGCAAAGTTTTCCTTTTGAATTTATGGCCCCGACAAGGTATTTAGTTTTATGGGCATTGGTGACCTTGACCTTGATCCAATGACCTTGGATCATGACATACCTTTTAGACATAAGGAACATTTGTGCAAAGAATACACATCTGCAAAGTTTCCTTTTTAAACTTAGGACCTGGACAAGGGTTTAACCATTATGTCATATGATGACCTTGACATGGTGACCTTGGAATTGGACTAATGACTTTGGGTAAAGGTCATGACACACCCCCTAAACATAAGGAACATTTGTCCAAAGCATAAGCGTCTGCACATTTTTCTTTTTAAACTTACGGCCCAGACAAGGTATTTAACATTATAGGCAATCTTGACATTGGCCAAATGACCTTGGGTGTAGGTCATGACAAACCCCTAAGACCTAAGGAACATTTGGGCAAAGCATAAGCGTCTCCAAATTTTTTCTTTTAAACCTACGACTCGGACAGGGTATTTAACATTATGGGCAATGGTGACCTTGACCTTGGCCCAATGACCTTGAGTATAGGTTCAGACGCACCCCTTAGTCATAAAGAACATTTGTGCAAAACATAAGCATCAGCAAAGTTTTAAATTTATGGCCCGCACAAAGTTTGTAGTATTATGGGCATCGGTGACCTTGATCTTGATCCAATGACCTTGGGTATAAGCCATGACATACCCTTTAAACATAAGGAACATTTGTGCAGAGAATACACATCTGCAAAGTTTTCGTTTTAAACTTAGGGCCTGGACAAGGGTTTAAGCATTATTTGATATGATGACCATGACATGGTGACCTTGGAATTAGGCCAATGACCTTGGGTATAGGTCATGACACACCCCCTAGACATAAGGAACATTTGTGCAAAACATAAGCGTCTGCACAATTTTCTTTTTAAACTTACGGCCAGGACAAGGAATTTAACATTATGGACAATGGTGACCTTGACCTTGGCCCAATGACCTTTGGGTGTAGGTCACAACACACCCCTTAGACCTAAGGAACATTTGTACAAAGCATAAATTTCTTCAATGTTTTCGTTTTAAAGTTATGGCCGGGACAAGGTGATGCAGACAGCTGGACGGACAGACATTGCCATAACATAATACGTCCACTTTCTTCGAAAGCGAGCGTATAAAAAGGAAAAGAAGGAGCAAAATATGACACCATCAAAGCACCAGGGCATCAAGAAGCAAATTCCTGCTTTGGGTCCATAAGAGGCATCAGCCAAACCTCTAAGACATTTTATGCCTGTTCCTGTGTATCATTTATATGAATATTTCAAACCATGAGCAAGATATTCTGTCAAAAGGTAAATGATATTTTCATAGAAGCCCTTACCTGAATAGTTTTAGTAAATTGTTCCATAACAATGTTGTTAACAAGTACATCAACTGTTAGCACTGACAACTGTGTTCCGTCTAAAACACTATCTGACAAAGCCTTCAGCGGGATAGCAACAGAACCATAATTATCAGGAGTCAAGGTAATGGAACAAAATGGCTGTGAGAAATTTGTCTGAAAATATACTTGTGGGAGTTGATTTCCGTTGACACAAGAAGGTGCTTTCACATCTGAAAGTTTGGAGGTAATCTGAACCTTGCAATATTCATCAAATCCAAGTAGACCACAGAGAACTAGAGGTGGCTCAGATAACTCCACGTACAGAGTTTGTGTATCTCCTCCTTCCACAACAGTAATAGAGATTTCCGATAACTGTAAACCAAAAATACACACATGTTAACAACAACAAAAAATTGGCTCACAATTAGTAATTTTCAGCAACAATTTTGAAAACAACTTATTGATATTTAAAGATAAATGAAAAGGCACAAGAACAATTTCTATAAAAATCAGAGAAACAATTTGTTTAATGAAGGAAGGGCCTAGGCATCTTTCTTAGGCAATTCTTATCTCGCCACTATGTTTTGAGACAAGCCTTGCCACTTTTCCTCGCTTTTCCTGTCAGGGAAAGATCAAAGTAAAATAGCAAAAACACATAGTCCAATCAAATACGCCTTACACATATAACCCCGCCTCTTCTGCCGGAGAACATCAAGCAAACATGACCGACAGGCTGGCGCCAACCAATATACTACAACGAAGTTCAATTACGTTTGTTAGTAAAGAGTAAAGAGTAAATGAGCTCGATGCTCCTAGCTTGACAAGAATTTGTAAATAAAAGTGACAAGGGGAGGTATAGAGTTTTACGTCGGGCCTCGCCTTGTCTCGAGAAGATGCCCTTAACGTGTCTAAATACAATTTTTTTGAAAACTTTAGTTACGCAGCTCAGCAATGATATTGGTCGATAGTGTTTAACCTCATGAACTAAGCATCCTTTATGAATAGGACTGACATTTGCGACTTTCCACTTGATTGGAAACAAACATCGGTTGAGGAAAAGATTGAAAAGTGTTTCCTTTGTTTCCATTCAAGCCGAAGGTGTTGTACAGTCGGAATTTGTTTCATACCAAATCTAGTTATAACATGAAAGACTACGCAGGGTTTTTTCTGTGTTAAAATTCTAGTAATATGTCCGAAAAAAATATATATATTTGAAAACTACATATAACTGTAAAAACATAAATAAATAATTATCCTCCCATAACAATTTCTATTCAGGTCAAAGGTATTGTACAGCCGGAATTCGTTTCATACCAAACCTAGCTTTAACACGAAAGGTTACGTACGTTTTGCTTGCTGGATACTTGCAACTAGATATGATCAGTGTATATCCGACTGGGAAAAGGGAACATCCAGCAGAAAGACAGCCGGCGTTGATTGTGAACCAGGTTTGTAATATGTTGTCAAGCTAAAAATTGTATCTACAACAAGATCGACTGATCTTGTACATAGTCAAAGGACATGTTGAAAATGACATATTGAGAACGTCAGTGACCCTTGATCCGGATAACTGGAAATTTCCAGCTTATAGTTGAACTACTTTCAGTTGTTTATTGGCTATACAGCCAATGGCATGGCGGTAACGTTTGGTAATGTCATACATATTCATACAAGTCATCTTTATCAATGCACTGTGTCCACTTTACTCTCTAATTGTTGGTCCGCTCAACCAAAATATTTAAATTTTATTTCCTTAATTTCTTTGCTGTTGCGTTATCTGATTTTGTTTTGTTTGGTTAACACTTGATGTCTTGTTAGATACGTCTGTCTACATGAGATTGACATTTTGTCTGCAGCGCCAAATATGGCGCCAATATCTAAAAGACGGACTCAGCTGTGGGAATAAAAATGTGTGATATATGAAACAGCTTGAACATTAATGAAAATTAACCATATTTTATTAAAAAATATAATTCACGAACTAAAAATCTTCTGTGGACAAGATGGCTTTGTTGGCTGTAAATGTTGCTTGTTTTAGTGTACCATTTCACACCAGACAACATTTAATCTGCTTAAATACACAATTATTTTGGATTATCTAAATATTTGTTGATTTTTGTTGAGGAAAAAACCCCAAGTTGAACTGTTTAGCTCCTCACACTGGGTGTTAAGAAGTTTTTATGAGGTGTGGGTGGAGGGGGGGGGGGGGTTAGAAGCATTTTGAGGACTCGATGATCAGCAGGTACTGTAGTTACGCAACCACGGTACTAGATAGATGTGTGATAATGACATGTGATTCTGTTAATGTGGTCTATTGAGATAAGCGTGTGAGTGCAGTATAGGGAATATGCTTAAGATAATGAAAGTACGGTATTGCAGATAAGCGTCTGATTATAAAAGTGCGGTAAAAGAGATAGGCGTTTGGTTTTGCCAGTGTGGTACAGAATATAATCATGTGATATGCCAGTGCAGTATAGTAGATTTGCGTTTGAGTTTGCCAGTGCGGTATAGGATATCTATAGGCGTATGAATATGCCAATGCGGCATTAGAGATATCTGTGGCACTCCTGCCAATGTGGCATAGGAGATAGGTGTGTCACTCCAGACAATGTGGCATAGGAGATAGGTGTGCCACTCCAGCCAATGTGGCATAGGAAATTAGTGTGTGATAATGCCAGTTCGGTATAGGTGATAAGCGCCTTTTTATGTCCTGTGGTATATTGTGATAAGCGTGTATTGATAAGTCCCAGAATTGTGGATTGGTATGAATGTGGCTATATTTATACAGTACTTCGAAGGAAGAATTTGAATTGATGAAAACAAAATACTTTATTTTTCCAAGTTTTGATAACAAATGTACATAATTTCTTCTTTAAACTCATCAGATTATAGTGATGTTCAAGTTCGACTGACACATGGAGGAAAATACTCGTCAGTGATTGGCCAACTTGAAGTGTTCGCAAAAGGCCAATGGGGTGCTGTCTGTTTGAGAAAAACGGAATGGAACAGCCATTTTGCCAATGTTGTTTGCAGACAAATAGGAAAGCAGAAGTAAGTTTGGTTGTATTAAAGGCCCCGATCTGTGGGCATCAATATTGTAGGCATCCAAAATTAAGTTCTTATCATATAAACCTTGATAGGGTAAAATATGTAACGAATTTTTGTTCTTTCTTGTTGATACCTTTTTAAGGACATATCCATTAAACTGATTTTCTAAAAAAAACAAAAACAATAGAGCCAAGGAACGTAAAATGGCTCTTTTAAAGTGGATTTTACTAAACACTGTGCAGGGCTTAATCTGCCTATGTTCTAGGGGCCCATAAAGGGACCCATTCCACTACCGACAGGCTCCACTTCCCCATATAAATAGGCCCCATTCCCCTGAAGATGATCAAATATTCCCCTAAATCTCTAAAATAAATTGGAATAGCAAGAGGAATATGCATAAATTTCACATTTAGAAAGAAAAAAAATCTGCCTTCCAGTTTGATTTCTAACTTGCCCCTTTAGTAAATTATGAGAATTAGCATGCATCTGTCAATAACAAATCCTGCTATGCAGAAAAATCCCCCAATTCCCCCGACTCGCGTTTAAATTTCCCCTTATATACTGCCACATGCCCTTTCTCCAATCCTGGATCAAGCCCTGCTGGAAATCCAATGTCTTCAAGTAGGCTATTAGCCAGTGTCCACATGCATAAATCCATTTTTAAAAATGGATTTGTGCCTCCTTAAGCTTAGGTGATCTTAACTGTCACGGCAACACAATACACGAACCATCAGTTTGTTTGTTTGCGTAACTTTTTCGTGTCCTACTTACGAAAAAGATACACTTTCATGAAATGTAACCTATATCTTGGGATGTTATGTGATAGGCACATACTTTCGTAAATATGTTTTTCTTACGTAACTTAAAAAGTTTCCTGCATGTGTGCCTAGGCCTCATGGTAATTAAGATTGACTTAAACTAAGATAACTTTGTGCAAGTGGGTCCTGGGATATACTTCACTACAACCTTAAACAACCAGGCTGGAATATAAATCAAAATAAGCACAATTACTGCTTTTCTTTACACAGTAAAAATGCCCTAGCAATTCGAAGATGGCTAGGGAACCACACGCTAGATTACATAATGGGAGAGCCAGTATGTGTTGGGAACGAGACGAACATCGCTCAGTGTAGAACCCGACCCTGGGGCGATACCGAATGTATCCTAGAGACTCATTATTTCAAGGTGGGCGTGGCCTGTTTGACAAATGGTAGGTGATTGTTATATAAATATTACAAATTGACATATTTAGACACAGAGTAGGCTAGTCCTAGGAAAACTCACAAAATATACTTACGTGTAGCCTACTGTCATTCATGCCAGTCGTATGTAAACATCCTGGCCCCGGTCCCGCTCAGGGAGGTGGCCGCTTACCAGAATGACACTCTCAACAACTGTCGATTGGATTTCAATTGAAGCCAAACAAGCTATGTGACTGAGCGATTCAGATGTTTCACTTTTAAAGCAGATCGTCTCGATGCGTTTTGGAGAGGAGGAAAATGCACTTTCGGTCTAAGTATGGGAGGTAGTGACCTTAAAGGGAAGGTCTCCAATCTGAATCTGTGAACCAGCCTTCACAAACTGTGGTGGTCCTTCCAAGAGAACAAAAGTTAAGACGTTTTGTTGGGCAAACGGATGTAGAAGAGTGGGATCGAGGACCCCAAATCGACAATCAAGAGACAGATTTTTTAAAATCGAAATTAGGCGGTGCAGCTCGGCTGGAAATGAAATGTTGCCTTAGTGATTCAGTGGAGGAATTTATTATTGGACTTCGACATTTGTTTGGGGAGCGGAACTCCGCTTCACAACTCCTTCGAACATTTCTTTATAGAGGTTAGCTTGAACATGAATCCTTACAGGCATAATCACATTCTTCGGTTCAATTACCAGACAGGCTTCATAGAGTTGTTCCGAGTCGACTCATAAACAGAAATGCAATGCCCACAAAACAATTCCGTAACAAAGTTTTGGAAAAAGGTTTTAGATGGGAATTAACAAAAACATTAAATGACTATCCAAGAACCAGTTTCCATGACCTGCGTGAAATAGCATTTCACTATGATTCGGAAATAGGGAATACAAAGCAGAGAAGAGAGAAGTTAGAAACACAATGGAATATTGTACCCAGTCAAAACAGGATTATTCTGATAATGAGGTATACATCTGTTCTCTAATCAAAGACAAAAATCAGCAAAATGTGCTAGAAATGTTAGAAAGACAGGAAAACATTTTAAAGGAAGTAAACAGGAAACAGGATGAAATTCTGGAGGAATTAAGGAAACAAAAGGAGGCAGCTCAGCAATCTGAAAAGTCACTCAAAACATAACAGGATAAGTCAACGATGAAATCTTTTTTCTGGGATAAATCAGGTCAATTCAATTCAGAATGTAGATCGTACAAGCGATGGACAAAGGACAAACACTAATTTAAAGCTAAGGCGCCCTGCACTTTGGAACGAAGCGGTGGGGTAAAGTCAGTGCATAATGGATCAAAAAGATAAAGATGATTGGCTGCAAAAGACTGTTGGTACAAGCTAAATTCAATGACATTCATGTCAATTGTTTAATTTACAGTAGGTCAATGGTTTCTACTGTTACAGAGACTTTCTTTAATAATGCTTTGAGAACAAATATGAGAACACCCTTTCTGGATCACCACTGGCTAACAATTCGATCAGCCAACAACACTATAATTCCCTCTCTTGGATATGTCGAGATTGTCACAGAGGCCAAAGGTCATCTTATTAAGGACCGTAGTGTGTTAACAGTTAAGGGCTCCATGAATAACCGACAAAAACCATTACCCGGATTATTAGGAACAAATGTTCTTAAACTTACCCCAGAATTTAACAATATTTTCCAAACAGACACTAGGTGTCATCGAACGGTTTTGTACGAGTAACAGGAACTGCTGGAGCTATTATTCCTCCTGATAGTAAAATGGACTATATTGTGTCGGTGTGCAATGTGGACCACAGTAGAACATTTGTTAACACATTTAGCTGGTAATTTAACAGTGCTGCCTGAACTTGTAATTCATCTAAGAAACACTAGTAGAGATTTTGACGCTACATTTTTTGCCAGAATTTAACAACATTACTAAGTCCCATACCACACCGTACCACTCGCAAGGGAACGGACAGACAGAGAGGTTTAACAGGACACTGCATGACCTGCTTCTTACACTGCCAAATTATCAGAAAAGAAGGTGGCATGAACATTTGAACTACACAATGTGACACCACACTCAGTTACAGGAAGTTCACCATGCTTCCTTATATTTGGAAGAGACTCGAAATTGCCAATCGATCTGTTTTTTTAAATGCGAAAACAGGCATTTGTGAGGACTATCCATGTGACTGGTTGCCACATCATCAGAAACGACTGCAACATGCTTTTGATTTGACCAACAAAAGATTTGACGAAGCAGCGTTTACTAGACAGAAGTTTTTGGATCAGAAAGCTAGAGAAGCACCTGTACAAATTGGTACTAGAGCTCATCTTATAAACAGTGTTAAAGTTAGAAAAAAGATTCAGGATGTGTAAAAAAAACAGTGTATAAAGTGATTTATAAGTTAAGTGACAATGATGTATACGAGATTTTCTTTCGAACCTTCACATGGATTGGGATGAACAAGCGTTGTTAATCGTAATGCTTTGAGAGTTTGTGCTCAATCTGAGAAACAAGCGGTTCATCCGAAGAAAATGAACACTTCCAGAAATAAACGATTACATTCACCAGTGAATCTTATTGAGCCACATTATTCTGACTGATTCCTCTGATGAACATGAGTTGTGTGTTCAGTATAAGAATTCAACTCTACCAGTACAACAGGCCTCTAATGATAAGTGTTCATTCACAAACTGATCTTCCAACAGTGCGTCTGCTATGGATACTGATGATATGCACCGGAATTTTGCTAGATTGTTAAGACCCGCTAGGACTCTGTGAACTGTTTACATACCATGTGTACTGTTGTACAAGCTCAATATCAACGGAGGTGCAAAGTAATGCATATTTTGTACCAACTCCTCGATAAATGTGTATTGGAACGGATTATTGATGTTTGTACTTTCTGTATTCACCCTTAAATCTTTTTGAACCAAATATTGCACCCTGTGTTTGTTTTGCATGCGTCACTATATGTTTCCAGTGACGTCTAGAGTAATTCCTTTCACCCATTGGACTTATACGCGATCATACCTTAAGTACGAAATAAAACCTTAAAACCTTCTCTAGACAGGTGTTTTATTCCGAGGTATAGACTCCCCAACAGATCGTGCGACTCAAACCAGAATACAAAGCTACGACTTTGATTGGATCCGTAGCAAAATCGACGGATCCAATCAGATGGCGCCTTATGCAGACTCGGCTGGTCGCCTTGTTGATTGAATCACACGTGGTTGATGTAATGGCCTCCCCAGTCAAAAGTGAAAGTTGCAGAATATGTTGCGGCAATTTGCCTAAAAAATCTAGAAGGTCGATCTTTTTCATACGTGTGCAATCAAATCAACGAGATACTAGGGTATGTCCCCACGCCACGCAGACAGTCCGGCGGCTTCTTACTAACAGACTCGGCAGGCTGGTCTCATTGACTTTGATAATGCACAGGCCTATTATGTGTATAGTGGTG